>PVJX010021531.1:0-31803 GCA_004027295.1 Dolichotis patagonum | reverse complement strand
TACGAATGGCAAATAAATACATGAAAAAATGTTCATCATCATTAGTCATGAGAGAAATGCAAATTAAAACCACACTGAGATTCCATCTCACTCCAGAAAGAATGGCCAAGATAGAAAACACTAACAACAACAAGTGTTGGAGAGGCTGTGGGGAAAAAGGAACTCTTCTACACTGTTGGTGGGAGTGTAGACTGGTGCAACCACTGTGGACGTCAGTTTGGAGATTTCTCAAAAAGCTGGATTTGGAGGTCCCATTTGACCCAGCTATTCTGCTTCTAGGCATATTCTCCGAAGAACTGAAAACATCATACCACAGTGATATATGTGCAGCCATGTTTATAGCAGCACAATTTGTAATAGCCAGATCTTGGAAACAACCTAAGTGCCCATCAACTGAGGAATGGATAAAAAAAGTTGTGGCATTTTTATACAATGGAGTACTACTCAGCTATAAAGAATGATCACATCGAGATATTTATAAATAAATGGACATAACTTCAGATCATTCTCTTAAGCGAAATAAACCAAACTCACAAGGGTAAATACCATATACTCTCCCTAGTATGAGATTTGATAAGCGTATATAAGACTTTATGGTAAGCATGAGTCCCCATCTCATAGCTTTGAAGTCTTTCAAAGTTTTCAATCATCAGTTGGAATGGTTTTATCCTGTTTTGTTTGACTATATCATGCGTGATGATATGAACAGCTGTTTTGAAGAAAACAAAACATTATGACAGCTATTGCTGATTTAATATCATCCTTCTTAGAAGTCGTACTATGCTTCTTTTGTTCTACTACCGTTGGTTCTATCTATCACATTGTGTCTTATTGGAATTTGCATATGTGTGATAGTTTAAACAAAATTTTTTTTCAAAAATGAGATATTATAGTACCCATTGATCATTTTCTGTTATTTGGTTCAGAAAGCCCCATAATTCTTCCACTCTATGCATGACTTTATACTATTGTGTTATGTTTGATATTATTGTATTTGAAACTATGCTCAACTATAGCAGAGTAAGAGATATGGTGTTAGCTACTGTTGATGTCCAGTTGTCTTAATGTAAAGTACTGTGTTGCCTATGTTGCCCTGTTCTGATCTGCTCTGTACTGCCCCCTTTTGTTTTATTCTCTTTCAAATTAAAAAAAAAAAAAGGAATTCAATTTGCTGGGAACCAGTACCATGCACGGGCTGCCATGGGACTGGGAACAGCCAGACCCAAGCCTCTCCCCATGAATCAGTGTCATTCGTGGACTGGGGAGCGAGAGAACAAGGCCACACCAGGAAGCAAGCCCAGCCTGGGGAACCACCACCATCTGTGGGTCACCAACGGACTGGGAACTGCCAGATCCCAGCCTCTTTCTGGTGCATGGGCTGGCAAGCAAGAAGTATAAATCCCCTACCACTACCCAGTAAGCAACCAGTTTATCCAGAGAAACACAGGCTGTGATGATAGCTATCAAGGTGAAATGCAATTGGATGACTGTAGTGCTTTGGTGTTTCACTCACATTGCACATTTAGGACCAGTGATCTGATCATAGGTTCAGAGGATAGCAGTACACAGTGTGGCATTTAGGGGGGATCTCCCTCTGAGGGTTACAGCCATTGTTGATTCCCTGTGGTCTTGTTTTGGAAGGCTTACATGGTTTCCATTGTTTTGTTCAGTTGGGTTTTATTCTCCTTTGTTTTGTTTGATTATGTCAAATACAATGGCAGGAGCAGCTATATCAAAGATAGCAAAATATATTATGGTAACCATTTGGGATTTACTATTGGCTTGTTTTGAAGTCCGTTATTGCATTCATTGTCTTGTTTTTATTGTTTCTGTTCTATTCTGTTCTGTTTAATTTTTACTATGTCCAAAGTTATCTGCAGCCATTTTGAATACATCAAAAGGCATTATGATAGCTATTGTTGATTTTGTAATGTTTTGAAGCCCTGCATCACTTACACTGTTTTATTTTGATTGGTTTTATTTTGTTTTACTCTCTTTAAAATAAAATAAATAAAAATAAATGAATGGAGAATTACAGAATCTTTTTAAAAATTGATTTAATCAGAAAACAGGCCAAAAAAACCCCATGAAGAGATATTACATAGAAGAGAATAAACATATGTCAGACTGTTACATAAACAAGTCAAAACGGTCTCTGGGTATCAGTCTCTAGGATTTTTATTTCTTCACTGCCAGCTAAAACATATTAATTCAAAATCCTGCTGGCATCAAATTCAAATTTTTATATATGCAATTGTTTTAAGCATAGTGCAAACAGAAAGCAGATTTTCAGCCATTTAGTATTTGTCTACTGTATATAGCCAGAAAAATCTCACCTGATATTTGGTGACCATTGACAAGTTGGAACCTAGACCCCAAATTTGTAGGAGTGTTTTGGAGATTTGTGTGACCCAGACTCCCTGCCTTATTGCTGAACAGCATCACCTAGATATGTAAGCCCTCTTTGTCATCCTTCTCTTCCCAAGAGTTCCCATCACCTCTACCCTCCTTCTGAGAAAGGGATTCTTCCACTACACCAGAACCTCTGGGTGAGGTTACAGGCTTACCCTCTCATGCTATCTAGCCCAAGCCCTGCCCAGGAAAGCTTGTAATGTGCTATTGCCTTTCATGGTCATATCATTTTGCTCTATCAGCTCCAAATCTCTTAAACCCCTCCATTACAAATATTCACATGAAAAAACGTTTTCCATCACTAATCATTTAAAGAAATATAAATTAAAATCATGATAATATATCACTACACATCTTTTAGTGTAGTTAAAATAAAAAATAATTGACAATACCAAAAGATGACAAAGATATGGAAAAACTAGGTCTCTCATATATTGTTGGTGGGAATGTAGAATGTAAAGTTATTCCAGAAAGCAAATTGGCAGTGTAAGCATACACTTCATAGAGCCATTGAACTCCTAAATATTTATCTCAGAGAAATAAAACTCTATACCGATACAAAGCCTGTATATGCTTTCCCATAGCAGCTTTATCAGAAATTTCCCAAAACTGGAAATAATGAAATATCCTTCAAAAAGCAAATAAATAAACTGTAATGCATCAATATCATAGAATATTGCTTAGTAATAAAAATGAATGAGTTATTAATTCATGCAATAATGAGTAAATCTCAAGAACATTATACTGAGTGAAAAAAAACTCCATCTCTAAAGGGAAATTGCTGTATGATTTGATTTAAATTACACTCTCAAAATGACAAAATTGAGGGGATGGAGAATGGGTTCACTGTCTCCAGGGCTCAAGAATGATGGACAGGAAAGACATAGGCATGTTGATAAAGGGTATCACAAAGAGGATTCTTTGGTGAAATAACAGTTCTATTCTTGACTGTAGTCACAATTGCTCAAATGTACAAGGACATAGAACTAATACAAACATTGTACCAGTGTCAGATTTATAGTTTTTATGTCATACAGTTGTCCCTCAGTACCTATTGAACATTGGTTCTAGACCCCCTGAAGATACAAAAATCAGTGGACAATCAGATTCCTTGTATAAAATAACATACTAGTATTTGCATAGACCGCAATCCTCCCATATACTTTAAATTATCTCTAGATTACTTATCACCTCTAGTATGATGCATATGCTACATAAATTTTTGTTATATCTTATTTAGGAAAAATTGAAGAATAAAAATAATCTTTCTGTGTTCAGTGCAGATGGATTTTTTTCATTTAGTATGTTTTTGATCTATTGTTGGTTGAATGTGCAGAAATGTAGCTCATGTGTATAAAGGACTAACAGCTACCATATATGAAGAGGGTTCATGGAAACTGGCATAAAAGAATTTCTCTTAACCCATTCTCTTGAGCTAATTTCCCTCTGTACAGCAGGCTGGCTGATGCCCACTGGGCTATTGTCACTCTCCCCTGTATGGTATTCCTGAGCATTCTATTCCAATGCTCTCACCAATTGATTTGTCTGCTTACCAAGAGTGAGTTGTATTTGTTCCAAAACTATTAAGAATTCTTGAACTACTTTTCTAATTATGTAATTAAAATAAACATTATAAAAACCAATTAAATAGGAGTGGGATAAATAAGAGTGTTGCTGTTTCAATAAAAACTAAATTGAAGGCTTTGGGAAAAAATCACTCATGCAAGATTATGGATATCGAATTAGGTGTGGGCGAGTCAACAGTAAAAGATTCGGGGGACAGAGGATATTGAAGTATGCTGAATTCACAAGATTTCACAAGGACATTTAAATTCAATAAAAGGATTATCTTGTACAGAATTCCAAACTTGAAATTTAGGACAGTGCATTATTGAGTAATATACATGCAGTAAAAACAACACAAGACTCCAAACAGAAGATACACACAGGAAGGTCTTGGCCCTACATGAGAAGATTAACAGCATGCTTGATTTACATACAGACATAGGTAGAATAAAAAGTCCCTCATTATCCATTTTAATTGATTAACTTCTGCTCTCAGTGACAGCCATCCTCAATATCCACAGGGGATTTGTCCCATGACCATTATGGATTCCAAACACTGCACATGTTCAACTGCCTTGTACAAAATGCCTTCTCAGTTCATATAACCTGCACCCATCCTCCTGTATACTTTAAATCATCTTTAGATCACTAATACTACCTAATACAATGTAAATTCTATGTAAATAATTAAACAGTATCAAGAAATAATGAAATGAATGTATATGTTCAACACAGATGCAATTGTTTCTAATATTTCTGACCTAGTATTGGTTATGTAGTAGAAATTTGGTGTCTTGGTTGGCCATATCAATGATCTTATTTTAATTCAGAGGTTTATATCTCTGCCCGTTTGTGAACAGTCTTGATATTCTTGTGAATTTAAGCATTTAACTTCATTATTAGAGCCATGTAGTAGAGTAACACAAGAACAGGAAACCACAGCTAACATGTATTCACTCTAATGTTAAGACTGGGAACAGAACTGCCAGGTAATGCCTGAAGCACAGACCACTGAAACTGTCCCAAGCCCTAAACTTCTCATCCACCTGGTTCTTCAGCTCCCTTACTAACTCCATGAATTCATCTGTATTCTTCCAAGTGAATCCCACTCTTGCTCAGCTCCCCTGAGTTGGTTTTTGCTGTTCACTAATAAAGAACCCTACCTGACTCAATCTACAAAAGAAAAATAAAAACCACCTAAATGTCAAAGAATTGGAAAATGACCAATTACATTATAGTTTATCAACTCAAAAATGTTATGTTTCCATTAAAATCATAGTTATTAGGACATATAATAAAATAGAAAATGTGTATAATATAATATCTTCAAAAAATAAGTCATTCTCATTATGATCACAACTGTAAAATATGCATAGAAGAACTTTAAAATTATGATCTTTGCTCTTTTTTTTAACATTTTAGATGAGGAAGCTAATTTTTATATTTGTGAACTTTTTTTAACAGCAAAATGAAACCAGGTGTGAATACTTTGATCGTTTTCTGTGTTCACTGTCTGTCTTTGTAACAGAGAATGAGTCCTCCTAGTGGCTCACTTCTTAACTGCTTAATGCCACATAAAAGAGAAACAGCTCATATCATTGTGTGCCCAGGATGTGCTAGACACAATGCTAGAAGTTTTCATCAGCTCATGTCTTTACAGCAATCTGGTAAGATCCGTACTGTTATTTCCAACTTTCTGAGAAATAAAATGACACTCAACACTTAAGTAGCAGTTGAAGGCCACATGGGATGTGACAGAGACAGGATTTAACTGGCATGGCACATTATCTATCACATGGGCTATAGCATCATTGTGGTTATGTATGTACAAGACCATAAAATAGAGCTTTCATCCTGGTGTCATGGTACCACAGCCATGACATCTGCAACTGAGGAACTGTTGCAGATGTTTAAAAAAAATCCTTACTCACCATTGCTTGGACCTTTTGCCCACCCATTTAGATGATATTAAGAGATTTTCATTTAATAGAGGAGGGAGAAACTTGCAGGCAGGACTATTTCTGAAGAAGCTACGCTGGAAGTCCCTTACTTTCTTCCAACTGGTAAGACAGTTTCTTAACCAGCTCTGCCTTTACCTCTTGGAGCACACAGGATGGGCTGAGTTTGGGTCTTGCCAGAGAAACTAAATGGTGGTGGGCTGGCAACTACACTTCCAGAATGCCAAGTTCAGTGACACCTGAGTGCTTCCCAAGGACCAAATGAGGTTGGGTAGCAGAAAAGACTTCAGTTGATTCTGCTGAATTTCTGTCAAGTGGGGCAGCTGAGAAAGTGCAAAAATCCTAGTAACTGGATTGAATCTCCTAGAAGTTGTAGGAAGATTCTCAGCTGACCACCTGAAATAAAGATAAGTCTAAGGCCTATGGAGACAAAGATTCATGCTGAAATATTTAAAAAGTCACATAAAGTCCCCAGGAGAAAGAATATATATAAGCATCTGGAAAGTCAGAATATACATAAGTACAACAAATAGGACAGAAGCAGACCTCCCTTCCCCTTGAGGATCTTGTCTCTGACCCTCAAGGGGTTAGGCCCTGGACAGGATTTTGGGGAACTGGGAATGAGGGAGAAGAAAACTCAGAAGAGAGAAGATTCTATCCAGACTTGTCTTCCCAAATGCATGCTTCCAGCTGGCATCAGGCCAGGAAGATTTCAACCAAATCAAGTACAGAACTTGGATTAGTATTTTGAGCTAGACTTTACAATTGTCGAATTGAGACTACAATTTCAATTTAAAATGACCATGGTCTGATACTTTAGAGTGAGCATAAAAGTTATGTCCCTAAAGATAAATTTTATGCAGAGAGAAAATACCTAGCAAAAAAAATTTTAAAGGTGTCAGAGACATTTTTTTAAAGTCATGTCTTAGAAAGTCATGAACTCTGCTTGCTCAGTGGAAATGATTTATGTGTGGATGTCTCTCTGGCCCATGAAGCCAAATGAGCTATAGACCCTTTGTTTTGTCACCACTGTATTCCCAATGCCTGGAGCACAGTGACAGTTCAGCAAATGCTGTCTCCATCAATCATGCCACCCAAAGAAATTGTAAATAAGCCAAGGAGGGGATAAGATTTGTTTTTGAATCCCTACATTAATTTACTTGAATCTCTCATGTCATGTGAGTGACTGGATATCAATGCATTTGTTTCCCTTTTTACAGTTTCTGCAATGACCTCTACAGACATTCAAATTGTTATAGATTGATATCATTTGGAGTCACTGTATTTTTCCCAAATACTACTCTGTTGATGTTGAAAATAATTCTGGGTGGACTCCATATTAAATATTTTGTGTTATCTTTTCTCATATTTTAGGAAATGTGTTAGAGTTCTCCAGAGGGAAGAGAAAGAGGATAATAGGAGAATATAAAAATAGATGATGGATAGATGACATATAGCTAGATGATAGATAAATACTTGCATTCATATATACATACATACATACATACATACATACACATATACACATAGGTACATAAAATAGAGTTTTATGGTGTTGGTCCTGAAGAGAATTACTTCTTCCAGACAAAACTTTTTTATTCTTTTAAGGTTTTCAACTGTTTGGATGAGGTCCCTCACAATGCGTAGGTTAATCTACTTTACTTGAAGTCTACTTTACTTTAAGTCTACTGATTTAAGGGTGAATTACACTAACAATACCTTGTCAGCAACATCTAGACTGGTGTTTCATCAAATAACTGGGCTCTACTCCCCAGACAATTTGACACATACAATTACCTACTGCAGAAGAAAAGGTTAGCTCATATTTGGGTATATATGCTATTATTAGGATATTGAAAACTTCCCAAAGTCCATGTGTTGAAAGTTTGGTCCTCAACCCATGCGCCTATCAAGAGGTGGGGAAACATTTGAGAGATAAGACCTAGTGGAAGGAAGTTAGGCCATTGGGAGTATGCCCTTAAATGGGATCTTGGGAATCTAGTACTTTGTCTTTTCTTTTCTGTTTCCTGGATGCCACAATAGTTTGTGTCTAGAGGACCCTCGAAAGCCTCATGCCATCATAGGTGGGGTTCTTCAGAGGAGGCCGGCTCTAGAGTATGTGATACTCAGATTAACTGTGTGATGCTGTGATCAAGGGCCTGTGATTACTGTCTTAGTTACTTTTTACTCATCGCTGAGACAAAATACCTGATGCTCAAGGTTAGGGAAACAAAGGTTTATTTCTTACAGTTCTTGGAGGTTTCAGTCCATACTCAGTTGGCTCCAAGACTGGGTGGCAAGGTAGGACCACAGTCCAGGAAGGCAGAAACTGGCTAGAGAGAGACACACACTTTTTCCCACCATTACATTATGTCCTGGCTCCTCCCCTGGGTTGGTGAAACACTCACACCACCAATCCAAGTGCTAGACAATGAACCAATCACAAATGCTAGATTTGGTCCCATCCATAATTCCATGAGACTTGAGGGCCACTGATGTAAACCGTGACAATTGCTAAATCAGTTACAGACTGGTCTGTCATAGCTCTGGGAGTAAATAGGGAGGCCCACACTGAGTGTGAAAGCTGCCCACACTGAGTGTGAAAGCTACCCACCCTAAGGCCAGGCAGCCTAGATAAAATATGAGACAGAAAGAGGACCACTGTGGTCACTTGCTGCTTTGCTGCTTCCTCCCTACCTTGCTGTCATCTGTCCCCCATGAACTGTTTCTCTTCTGTGATGTCCCTTCGCCTGGTTGCTCTGATTTGGAGCCAGCCAACTATTAATTGAATCCTCTACAAAGTGTGAACCAAATAAACCTTTTCTCCTTTAGCATTGAGTATTGGGTGTTTTGGTCTCAGCAATGAGAAAAGTAACTAAGACACAAGGTCAGCAGTTTCCTCCACAATACATTTCTACCATGATGTGCTGTCTGATGACAGAAGCAAAAGCCCTGGGACCAACTGACCACGTGCTGAAACCTCTAGAACCATGAGCTAAAATAATCTTTCCCTCTTCTTAAATTGATTTACCTTAGCTATTTTGTTATGGTAATAGAAAACTGATAATATATAAAATGTGGGTGTGAGCTGTGGGCATCCCAGGGAGAGAAAAGTCATCATCTCCCAGTAATCACCCATGCTGGAACTTGGGGGACAAACCAAGAGAGCAAGGAGCCAGCCATCCTGGTAAGCAACACAAGCCATGGGTGCCCCAGGGAGAGAAACGTCAGTGTCTCCCACAAGTCTACCCATGTGCAGGCTGAGAATCAAACCTCCTGTCCAGTTCCCCTCCCCACACCCCCAACCTGTTAGCAAATGGATGATTTTGAGGTCAACCTGAGTTGATAGCAACTAAGGTACACAAAGCAGCTAAATGCTTGGGTTGATTATGCTGACCTGGGGCCAGAGGTCTGAGCATCTCTTGGGAGGATGACAGTATGAATATAGCAAATATGGGAGATTTCCTTCTATCTTGTCTTTAAAGGTCCCAATATCATTTTCACTGTTTTGCTTTGTTCTGATCAATTGATTTTGCTCTATTCAATATTCTGTTTTGATTGCTTTTATAGTGTTCTGTTTTTGGTTTGATTTTGCTATACCTGATTGAATGGACCACAATTGTGAAGATAACAAGAAATACTATGATAGCTAGTATTGTTATCCCGGTATCCTGCTCTAAAGTTCTATACCAAGTGCACTGCATTGTCTTGATTGACTTTGTTCTGTCTTGTTTTGTTGTATTTTACTATCTTTAAAATAAAAAAAATAAAATTAAATAAACAAAATTGTGGAACAAAATCTACTTCTCCCTAGTATTGGTGGACAAGAAATTTTCAACACTACTGTCTCAAGAGTTGCCTATTTTCCTCTTTACTTGACTAGGTCTTCTAGAAAGCAGAGACAGAGGCAAAGATTTAGATGCTTATAACTTAGATAAGAATGTAAGCTCAGAACACTGATGGTGGAGAAAAGAAGGTTGGGTGGAATATATCACCCATAGGTTAATATTTCATAGGGAGCCAAGATACTCAGCAAGTTGCTTTAGGTTTGCTTACCTGGTACTCAGAGGAATTGAGAAAAGGTAAAACCTTACTTCAGAATAATGTGTAGAACAGGAGAAATGATATATCTGTTAACTCACCTCCTTCTCCCACTAGGCAAGACTTACTGCACAAGGAAATTACCCTCACTAACACACACTTCTAGCTGCACCATCCAGCCCCTCGGTGACTGCTCAAGAAAACACATCCCAGGATCCTGCATCCTGTGGCCTAATACCAAATCCAAATCCACAAGGGTAGAAGAAACCCAAAGCGGATGAGGTGTCAAGAGAACACAAACGTTATTAAGGGCATCTGTCAAAGCTAAACTTTATATGCAGATATGCATATTACCTTTATTAAGTGAATAAAAATAGGAGAAACACTGTGTTAAGGAAGTTTAATTCTAACTTTATTTGTAACTAGTACCTATCTGAGTGAAATTCTATTCTAGAGATTACAGAAAAGAGTATTGAAGTCAGGGAGTTTAAATACAAACCCTGCCCCTTCACAGCTGTGTCCCTGAGCCCTTCTGTTTCTGTAAGCCTATTTCTATCACAGTAATGAGAAATAAACAGCTGCCCCTTTGTATCCACACACTCCACATTCATAAATTCAATAAGATTCAAAAATAGGTTTTTGCACATGGTCAAAAACCATACTGGACATATACAGATTTTTTCTTGTCATTATCTCAAAACAACAAAGTATGAAAACTATATCTATTTACAAACTATTGCCTTTACACTGTATTAGGTATTACAAGTAATGGAGAGATGACTTTAAAGATACAAGAAGATGTACACAGGTTATATGCAAACACTGTGCCATTTTATAGAAAGGACTTGAGCCTCAAGGGATTTTTGGTATCCAAGAGTGGGGAGGGAGATCCTGGAACCACCCCCCTGCATGTACTGAGTAGTGTCTCAGTACCCACTCTGATGGCTATAATAATGTCTACAGATTGGCACACAGTAGTGTTTAATGAGCATAAAATTTCTTTCATTTCCTTCTATTTTATCATTCTTAGTATTCTATAAAACTAAGACATTCAGAGGATAGTTTTAAGACCTGCATATCTATATTCCCTTTTAAAACACATGGATATATATATATATTTCAGTTTTTTTTAAAAGGCAGGATGATACAAAGGAGCTATTAACTCCTAGGTATGAATTTAAATGAAGTTTAATTTTAGAATACTTTAATGTATTCTTAGCCTTCATCATTCAACAAATATTTTTAAAGCATCTATGTCTCATACATAGATTCTTAGGCCATGCTTTTGGTGAAATTACACTGTTGGGAGTGGATATTTTAAAAGCCCAATGCTCCATATAGGGCACCACTTTAATACCAGTGAACTGTTCAAGCTTGTTGGTCTCTGCATCTCAAGCAACAGGCCTGGAGATACTGCTGTCAATGTGCAAGGAGGTGATTGCTATAATGGGGTGGGAGTCTTTTCAATCAAAATACTGCATGTTATGGATTAAAAACTGGTGGTCAACTTAACGCCAGCTGGATTATATCACCATGGTGCTGAGTGTAGATGTTTCACCTAAGGAAGTTGCCAGCATAAATAGAGAGGTAGAGAAGGAGAATAGAGATGCATTGAGGCGCATTGAGGCATTGAGGCATTGTGGGTTCTCTACATGTTGCTGTTTGAGCCATTAGGTTCTCCTGGAGAAGCTCTGGTCCTCACATCAAGCATTGCTTCCTGGCTCCAGAGAGGAAGATGTGTGTCACTTGGTCTCCAGGATGAACTCGTCACACTGGCTTCCTGGCATGTACTCAACTGTGCTTGTCAGAGGAGGAGCTCAGGGCCTCTGTGTTGCTGAGGATGGCTGTGGTGCTTTTCAGTGCAGCCCTGCTCTTTATCAGCACAGCTCCTTCACCCTGCTGACACAGACTTCCTAGTTTCCACCACTGACCTTTGGGCCTTCCCAGCACAGATCCATAAAAGAGACTGGCATGAGTCCTTCTTGTGAGCTCTAGACCTCCAGCCTGGACTCTTGGGAGGCATTGTCATGAGCTCTGGGTTTTCATCTGGACTCATGTGGGACATTGTTGTGGGATTCAGGCCCTGGGCTATTCTCTGTCTTTAGTGGTGCGGATAGATTTCCTGCATTTTCTAGCGTTAACTCTGGATGACCATCATGAAAATAATATTATAAACTCCATGTCCTGATTCTAATTGTTCTGTGTACAACCCCTGGCTACAACATTGCACATCAGTGTATAGTATTTCCACCGAATGGGTTTCTCTCACTCTGTTCCTCATCCTTAAAAAAAAAAAACTCTTTTCTAATTGCAAACAATGTGAACTTTAAAGCAAAGATGATTGAAACATATAATTTTTAGGGGAAAAATTCAAGAGGAAGAGATAAAATCATAAAGATGTATGCAACAAATACAGGCGCACCCAATTATACAAGACAAATAATAATAGACATGAAAAATCAAATAAGCAATAACATAATTGTAATGGGAAACCTTAATATCCCATTGTCACAAAGAGATAGATCAACTAGATAAAAAATCAGCAAAGAAATAAGACAACTGAATCAAACATGTGAACAAATGGACTTAATAGACATTTCCAGCCAGATATGGTGGCACATGCCTCAAATACCAGCACTCAAGAGACTGAGGCAGGAGGATCACTGCAAGTTAGAGGCTATCCTGGGCTACAAGGTGAGCTCAAGGCCAGCTTTAACTGCCTAGGGAACCCCTGTCTCAAAAAGACAAAAAAAAAAAAACAGACTTTACAGAGTGTCCCATCAAACAACATCAGAGTATACATTTATACATTTTTCTCAGCTATATATGGAACATTCTCTACAATAGACCATATACTATCCCATAGTACATGTTCAAGTAAACGCAAAGGAATTGAAATTATCCCATGCATATTATCTGATGATAGTGCAATGAAATTGAAAATGAATGGCAAAGAAACCATGAGAACACCATTAAAACATGGAGATTAACTAACATGCTCATGAACAGCCAATGGATAACAGATGAAATTAAGGAAGAAATTAGACAATATCTACAATTAAATGAAAATTCAAATACAACATACAATAAACTGTGGGACACAATGAAAGTGGTCCTAAGAGGACAATTTGCAGCAGTGAATTTTTCCTTCCAGAAAACAGAATGAGCACAGATAATCACCCTAATGCTATAGCTCAAGCTTCTAGAAAAAGAGCAAGTGAGACCCAAAGCTGATAGAAGAAAGGAAATTATAAAAATCAGAGAAGAAATTAATCAAATCAAATCTAAAAAATACAAAGAATTGATGAATCAACAAGTTGCTTCTTTAAAAGAATAAACAAAATTGATAAACTCCCAGCCAGCATTATCAAAAACAGGAAAGAAATAACTCAAATTCATGCAATGAAGGATAAAAAGGGTGAAATCAATACAGATCCTGTGGAAATTCAGAAGATCATCAATACTTACTATGAAAATCTTTATTTTCATAGGCTGGAAAACACATAAGAAATGGACAGATTCCTAGAAACTTATGGATTACCATAGCTGAATCAAGAAGATTTAAAAATTTTGAATAATATGATATCAAATAAGGAAATGGAAAACATAATTTAAAACTTACCAGCAAAGAAAAACCCAGGTGCTGCTGCACAATTCTACAAGAAATTTAGAGGACATTTAATGCCATGTAGCTCAAACTCTTCAGTGAAATTGAGAGGGAAGTAATTCTCCCTAAATCATTCATGGAGGTAAGTATTACT
Organism: Dolichotis patagonum; assembly: GCA_004027295.1. Classification (NCBI taxonomy): domain Eukaryota; kingdom Metazoa; phylum Chordata; class Mammalia; order Rodentia; family Caviidae; genus Dolichotis; species Dolichotis patagonum. The sequence goes on along the minus strand of PVJX010021531.1, from coordinate 18,065 downwards.
CTGATACCAAAATCAGAGAAAGACCTAACCAAAAAAGAGAACTACAGGTCAACCTCCCTCATAAACATAGATGCTAAAATTCACAATAAAATACTAGCAAACAGAATACAGCAAATCAAGAAGATTATACACTGTGACCAACTGGGATTCATCCCAGGAATGCAGGGATGGTTCCACACATGCAAATCAATAAATGTAGTACATGGAATAAACCAAGTCAAAGACAAAAATCACATGATCATCTCAATAGATGTAGAAGAAGCTTTTGATAAAACCCATCACTCATTCATGATAAAAAAAAAACTAGAGAAAATCAGAACAGATGATCTCTACCTCAATCTGATAAAAGCCATGTATGACAAACCAATAGCCAAAATCATGTTAAATAGACAAAAAGTGAAAGATTTCAACCTAAATTAGGTACAAGAAAAGGATGTCCACTATCACCAATCTTGCTCAATATAGTTCTGGAAATATTGGCCAGAGCAATTAGACAAGAGAGAGAAATAAAAGCAATAAGGATAGGAGAGGAAGAAGTGAAATTATCATTATTTGAAGGTGACATGATACTCTGCATAGAAGACCTCAAAAACTCCACCAAAAGATGTCTAGAGTTAATATGGAAATTAGTAGCATAAATGGATACAAAGTTGACACTCAAAAATCAATAGCCTTCCTGTACATGAACAACAAACTTACTGAGAGAGAAAGTAGGGAAACAACATCTTTCATGATAGCATCCAAAAAAATGGAACATGTAGGAAACAATCTAACAAAGGAAGTAAAAGATCTACATATTGCAAATTATAGTACTCTGAAAAAGGAGTCTGAAGAGAATATCAGAAAGTGGGAAGGTATCTCTTGCTCTTGATAGGAAGAACCAACTGAGTGAAAATGACCATACTCCCAAAACTGCAATACACATTTAATGCAATCCCAATCAAAATGCCATTAGCATTCCTTAAAGATACAGAGAAAATATTCTTAAAATTCATTTGAAAACAGAAGAAATCTAGAATAGCAAGAGCAATCCTGGGCAACAAGGGAAAGGCAGGACGTATCACAATCCCTGATTTGAAATTATACTAAAAGCTTCTGTGATAAAGTCATCATCACACAAGTGAAAAAAAAATTAAAAAAGACCTGAGGATCAGTAGAACACATTAGAAAATGCAGGCACAACTACAAAGACATTCAGGCACCTTATCTTTGACAAAGTGGTCAAGCATGTTCACTGGAGGAAAAATAACCTCTTTAATAAATGATTCTGAAAAAATTGGCTTTCCAAATGCCAAAGACTAAAACTAGACCCACGTCTGCTACTATGCACTAAACTATAATCCAAATAGATCAAAGATCTAAATACTAAAAGAGAAATACTAAACCTACTGGAAGATAAGGTAGGTAGAAATCTTGAAAACAAAGAGATAGAGAGTTCATGAGCAAAACCCAGACTGCATGAGAAGTACTTCAAAGGATCAACAACTGGGATCTCATCTTATTAAAAAGTTTTTGCGCATGAACATAAATCACCAACAGAGTGAAATGAAAACACATAGAATGAGAAAAAATTTTATTCAGCTGACCCTCAGACGAAGGACTTCTGTCTAGACCATATCAAAACCTGGAATACATCAGCACCTCCCCCCCAAAATTCACAGATCCAATCCAAAAATGGGCATCTGAGATGAGAACACACACCTGAGATGAAGAATTACAAATGGCAAATAAATATATGACAAAATGTTTAACAACACTAATCAAATTGAAACAACACTGAGTCCATCTCACTTCAGAAAAAATGGCTATCATCAAGAAATCAACCAATAACAAATGCTGGCAGAGCTATGGGGAAAAAGGAACACTTCTCCACTGTTGGTAGGACTGTCAACTGGTACAACCACTGTGGAAACCAGTGTGGAGATTCCTTAAAAAACTAGGATTGGAGATCTCATTTCATCCAGGTATTCACCTTCTGGGTATTTTCCCAGAAGAATTGAAAACATCATACCACAGCAATATATGTGCACCAATGATTATAGAAGCACAACTGTGATAGCTAAATCTTGGGAGCAACCCAATACTCATCAACTGAGGAATGAATTTAAAAAATACCTGGTTTTATCAGCTGTAAACAAGGATAAACTTGAAGTTTTTATATATAAATTGATGTAACTTGAGACCATACTCGTAAGTGAAACAAGACTTGGGTAAGTAAACATTATATTGTCTCACTAGTGAAAAAACTCAAAGAGTAAATAAGATCCAAAATGTACAATACATATTGTGAAAGTGAAAAAGGAAGCGATTGCTCAAAAGGCAAAAACAACTGGGATGGGGGAAAAGAAAGAAGGGAAAAGAATACATATATATGTATACATATATAAGATAGATAACTATTGTACTAGTCTCTGTTAGTTCATTAAAAAGAACAGCTTATACTTTCCTTGTTTGATCATCTTTTCATGCCTTATAATTTGAGCACTATTTTGAAAATAACAATATATGATATATTTACCATTGTTAATCTTTAATTTTTGAAATTCTGTATCTTTTTTTCTTTTGTCATTTTAAAATCTAAAAAATCTTTCCTCAGATAGTCCTTTACTCCCTGTGTGGTTGTTTTGTTTTGTTTTGTTTTGTCTGATACCAGGGATCAAACTCATGACCTTATACTTGCAGGGTAGGTGCTTGTGCTGCTGAGCTAAATCCCCAGAACCTTCCACCATAATCCTATCTAGGTTAGTGTAGTTTAGGCACCGAACCTGCCTCTTCACAGCACCTATCATACTGGAAAGTAATTGCTGATTTCCTGGTGTGAGTTTCCACAATAATAAAGATTCTTGTGTTCAAAACCATGCTTGCCCATCCGGCCAATTCCAATGCCCAATACAGTGCTTGATGTATACAGCAGACACAAAATGGTAAAAGGGAAGGAGCAAATGAGGAAATAATGCAATAAACTGAACCTCATTAGCTCTCTCTTATCCTTAGAGTTTATGTTTTGGGCCCCTCAGTGGATTCTTGAAATCATTGATAATACCAAACCCCACAGACAGATGATAGATAGATGATAGATAGATAGATAGATAGATAGATGATAGATAGATAACTTCATATACATAACACCTATGATAAATTTAATTTATAAATTACGCACACTAAAAATTTATAATACAGAATAATAAGAGTAATTATAACAATATACAGTAATAAAACCTATGTGGATATAGTCTCCCTCAAAATATTTTCTTCTGTTGTACTCACTTTTCTTGTGGTGATATGGGAGGACACAGTGCCTACATGATGAGTGAGGCGAATGAAGCAGGTGTTACTGACAGAGCGTTAGGCTGCTATGTAAGGGTTATTTGAGCACAAGTCCAGTGATACCAGGACAGCTGATCTGATAATCAAAATGGCTACTAAGTGACTAACAGATGGTCAACATATACAGCACGGATACTCTTGACAAACAGGTGATTCACCTACCAGGCAGGATGAACTGGAATAGTGTGAAATTTTTTTAATAGTCTTTTTTATTTTAAAACAAAAAAATTAAAATGATGATATAGAATTTCAAAACAAAATAATAGGATATTAACATTGGTTAATATATTACATATTGTTATCTTCAAAGTGTATATATATATATATATATATATATATATATATATATATTCTCTTCCTTTTTTCTTCTTTTCCTATCCCAGTTGTTCTTTCCTTTTGAACAGTGTCTTTCCTTTAAACTTTCACGATATCTATTGTGCATTTTGAATCTTATTTACTCCTTCATTTTTTTACACTAGGGAGACAATATTTGTTTATTTGTTTATTTATTTATTTATTCATTCATTCATTTATTGGTACCAGGGATTGAACTCACAACCATGCACTTGCAAGGCAGGCATGTATGCCACTAAGCTAAATCCTCGACCCGACAATACAATATTTACACATGAGAGTCTGATTTATTTACGAGTATAGTCTCAAGCCGTATCCATTTACTTATAAAAGTCTCAAGTTTATCGTTCTTTATAGCTGAGTAATTCTCCATTGTATAAAAATACCACATCTTTTTTATCCATTCCATGATTGATGGGCATTTGGGTTGTTTCCAAGATTTAGCTATTACAAATTGTGCTGCTATGAATATGGGTGCACATAATATAATTGTGATAAGATGTTTTCAATTCTTCTGGGAAAATACCCAGAAGGGGACTAGCTGAATGGAATGGGACCTCCAGTCCTAGTTTTTGAAGAATCTGCACACTGACTTCCAGAGTAGTTGTACCAGTCTACACTTCCACCGAAACTGCAGAAAAGTTTCTTTCATCCCATGAAAACCCCAACAGCATTTGTTATTGATTAATTTCTTGATGACAGCCATTCTTTCCAGAGTGAGATGGAATCTCACTGTTGTTTTAATTTCATTTCTCAAATGAAAAGTGATTTGAACATTTTTTCATATATTTATTTTGTATTTCTTCATCTACAAAGTGCATATGCATTTCACATCTCCATTTTTAGGTTGGGTCTTTGAATTTGGGAGAACAGATTATAAAATATTATTAAACTACTCCAGGGCACATAATTTAAAACTTATTCTTTATTTCAATCATTTTCTACTTAAAGTTTTTAGACTGTAGTTGTCTCCACTAACTGAAACTGAAGAATGAAACTACAGATATGGGGATACTACAGTACATTGATGTATAAATGCACAATTCATATATATGTATAAACACATTAATATATAAATACATATATACTTGAGTCTATTATGAGAATAGATTATGCATTTATATAGAAGTGTATAGAACAATAATAAAGCATGTGCTCAAATTCTAGTAGCAAATAGTACTATTATTTATAATGCTATAAAGTTTTATAGGCCTAAAAATTCCCAGTAATGAGTTCTTCATAGGAAGATCGTAACTAATACGGCAGGACAGGCCCCAGATGTGCCTGCAATATGTGCAATGTTTCATTGCAGATCAAATGTTTCCCCTCTCTGAGAATCAACATTAAACCAGAGACATTTTTCCCTCCTTTGCCACAATTAGACTCTGCTCACATTCCCAGAGGGCAGCACTACTTAGTGAATTCATTTTTAATCATCTGAGACACACAAGAAAATGTCCTGCCTTATCAAAATACGACAAAGCAGATGAGGGCAAGTGCAAGAGAGGAAGGGAACCTTGCTGGAGATGCGGCCTATGCTTTTTAGGGAAGTCAGGGATTTGCTGGTTTTCTCAGTGTGTGGGCCCAACTTCTACCAAATGAGCTCACATTGCCTTCATTTATTCTTCCAGTCAGTTACTCATCTCCAAATATACATTCACTCTAGTCTCCAGGCTCTACACTGGGCTCCCAGGACAGAGAATTAAATGAAACACGTCTTGCTCTAAGTAGCTCATAATCTACAGCCACAGAAGCTCACAAACTACAGTAATTAGGGCTCAGATCATACCTCAGGCCTTGAAGACCACTTAGTTTCTGCTGCACCTCCTCATTCTTCCCATTGCATCCCACTGCAACCAGGGAAAGGAAATGTGTAAAGCTGGATACCAATGGCAGTTCACAAGGGGCCAAAGTGTGCAGGCTTGATCCAGAGGCAGAGGAGGCCACAAGCAAATGTGTACATGTTTTCCAAATATTCTAAGGATATTTATGGGCATAAGAATTGAGAGTGTAAGGGACAGGGGCTGAAACTGTAGTTGGGGCCTGAAAGTGGGTGAAGTGACTATGTTGGGGATATTTTCTGGAGTCTGAAACTTACTGGAAGAAAAGAACAACCCAGTATAGTACCTAGATATCGGATCCTGACCTAGATCCCCGATCTTCCAAATGAGTGCATGGCAGAGGTTTAAATAAAATGAGACAAGTGGAATGATTTTAGGGCTCCAAGAGGGTCAAAACCCTTTAGCTTAGCTCCAGACTCTGAGGGCTAAGACAAAGACTTCTCTGGACTGCCTACTTTATTAGGTCCAAAAACAAGGGGTGGTGAAATGAGGAAAGCACAGGCAATGAGCAGGACCTTGGGAGTCACTTCAAGGATGTCTCCAAATAATGAGTCAAGTCAATTCAGTAGAACTGTCTTATGAAGACATGGTAGAAGTGAGACTTCAGGAGTAATTCCTGCAGCTGCAGTCTCTATCTACTTAATTGATGTTTGAGCCAAGTGTCCACAGTGGCAAGTGGCCAAGTGGCTTTATCTTGCCCTTTGAGGTATCTCTGGCATCACAGGCCACTACAGGCCTCAACCAGGACCAGTGATTCATAGAGGTTCACTTACTATGAATCAGCTCCCATCACCAGGCAAGGAGCCGAGGCCAAGGACAGACTCACAGGTAAACATAGAAAGCCAATTAGTTAATTTTAAATCCTGCTCAGAGCCGCTGGGTAGTAGTCTCCAAGACCTAGACTTCTGACTTACACAACTGGAGGCTGCCTTAGTGAGACTGCCTGGGACAGGACATCTAAATCAGTGTATCAAAACATGTTTTTTGTTTTTCAAATTATCACATACTACCTCCCAATCTGGAATCACATTGGATGATATTTTCTGTATCATGCCCTCACCCATAAAATTTTAGTATCATAGATGTATATTTAATGTCACTGATGTATATTTACATTTTATACATGAAAAATGAGAGCTGCTATCCTTATCCTTTCTGCCCACAAATAAAACAGCTTTTTCTCCACTTAGAAGAATACTGGCTCCACTGAAAATACTTGGTCTAGCTCTGGGAAGAGTCTGTCTGTTTATGAAGCCTCCAGTCTGAGCAACATCTCCTCCCTATGGATGACAACAGGAGTGGTCAGGCCTTTGGGGGAACCCCTTATAGATCAGAGGAAGAACACATTAGACACAGCACAGAAACACCATGCTTCCACTTCTTTCAGGCATTTTGAACTTTCCAGGCCTTCTGGATTACTTCACCCCAGATTTTCACATGGTTTGTGACCCATAGTCACAAGTGAAAAAGTGATATACACAACTAGCACTCATCTTAGGAACTCATCTTAGGAAGGGGTAGTAATTGCATGGTGGAAATACCTTAAGGAGGGCCAGGGTTTTAGCTCAGTGGCTTAAGCGACTGCCTGGCAAGCGCGAGGTCATGAGTTCGATCCCTGGTACCAAAAAAAAAAAAAAAAAAAGAAAAAGAAAAGAAAGAAATACCTTAAGGAGTATCTTGGGTGGAAGGGGAGAGCTTTAGGATGGGTGTTCCTGGAGGGAGGTGTAGAAATATTTCCTGTTCCAGAGAGAGGGTTAGGAGTGGGAAAACAGAAGCAGAGCCAGCAAGATGAAAACGCCACATGGAACATATTGAGCCCTCCTCTCAACCTGTAAATCTTCCAAGTGTTCCACCTGAATTCTTAGGGGAGAAGTGAAAGAGTTAAGATTTGAACTTGAGAAGGGGAAAAGGAAAATGAATACACAAAGGAGCAGCAGATGAACCCCAATCCAGTGGACCTAGACACAGAAAAATTCTGCAGGCATCTCTCCCAGGCAACACAAAAGGAGAGTGAGATGATCTCACTCAAGTCTCAAGAGGTGGGGTGGTCCAGTCAGTATCAGCTCCCAAAAGCCACAAAATAAACAGTAAAACAACCAAAGGAATACTATCTCTGACACAAGGGCTCCAGAATTAGGATGTTACAGTACTGAGTTATGAGAAGCTGTATGTCCTCATCTGCTAAGAACTTTGTTGCTTCCTAACTTTGCCTCTGCCTTCCTCAGCATATAGAACATGACACCCCATAGTTCTCAGTTAGCTGCCACAGTTTTAGTCACATCCTGAGGCAGAAACATAGTGAGTTGCTATTATGTAAGACTTTTTAAGAGCATAAAAACTTTCTAATATAGTTAGACTCTTAAGTGTCTTCCAAAGGCTGGGCCCTAGCATTGTGTCGTGGAAGGTAATAAAATCTTTAAGAGTTGGGACCTAGTTAGAAGTCTTTGGAAGTCATTGGGCCATTCCCAATACTCAGTGGCATGCTCTCAGAGGAAGTACATGACTCTGGACTTCCTCTCTGTCATTTTTGTTCCCTGGAAATAAGATGAGCAGTTTTGCTCCACTATGAGCTCCTTCCATGATGTGCAGCTTCATTCAAAGCAATGGGGTGACTAAGGGGAGAATAAGCCTTGAAAACTATGAACCAAAATAAAATTTCTTCTTTGTATGTAGATTATCTCAAGCACTTGTTATAGCAAAGGAATGCTGACTAGTACCCTCTCCTGGCCCCCAGCATACTTCTCAGCAGTAGGAGATTTATCATAATCATTGTTCACCACAATCCCAGACTAGGAGAATGGAGTTAACATAACTGGCAAAACCAGTGATTCTTAAAAGCATGATCCCTGGATGGAACATATTACTCTAGAAATTACTAGAAATTCAAATTATCAAGCCAATTCACCCTTCTTGTCAGTCAGTAGATGCCATGCTGTGCCTGGGAGTAATAACAAGAAGCCAATTCACCCTTCCAATGAATCAGTGCAGCCATGCGGGGCCTGAAAGGAGTAGAAGGAAGCCAATTCACCCTTCCCATGAGCCAGTGCAAGCCATGCAGGGCCTGGGAGGAGAAACACACCAATTCACTCTACCATGAGTGGGCAGAAATGATGTTCGGCCTGGGAGGAGTAACAGGAAGCCAATTCACCCTTCTCATGAGCTGGCACAACCATGCAGGTCCCAGGAGGAGAAACAACCCAATTCACTCTTCCCATAAGTCAGCAGAAGATATGCTAGGCCTGGGAGAGTAAAAGGACATCAATTCACCCTTCCTGTGAGCCAACGAGCACATGGGCTGGGAGACAAAAGCAATTCACCCTCTCTCCACTGCCCCTGTAAGCATCTGACTGATTCAGAGGACAGACTGAGTTAGTTGATAGCAACTGAGGTACAAAAACAACTTAATACTTGTATTGCTTGATTGACTTTGCAAGCCTAAGGCCAGCAGTCTGAGCATCTATTAAGAAGATAACAATATGCAATATAGCAAATATGGGGAATTTCCTTGTCTTGTTTTTGAAATCCAATATTGTTCTCAATGTTTTGTTTTGTTCAGTTGTATTGTTTTGTTTTATTCAATTTTCTGTTTTGACTGGTTTTATTATCTCTGTTTTGTTTTATTTCATTGTGTCTGATGGTATGGGCAGCAATTCTGAAGATAACAAGAGGCATTATGGTAGCCATCATTGACTTCCTATTATCTTGTTTTGAAGTCCTGTATCACTTTCACTGTTTTGTTTTGATTGGCTTTATTCTTTTTTATTTTGTTTGGTTTTATTCTCTTTAAAGTATATTTTCATTTTTTTGTTTTGATTGATTTTATTATCTTCTATTTTGTTTTATTTTATTATGTCTGATGGTTGGGACAGCTATTTTGAAGAAAACAAGAGATATTATGGTAACCATTGATTTTTTATTATCTTGTTTTGAAGTGTGTATCATTTTCATTGCTCTGTTTTGAATAGCTTTATTCTGTTTTGTTTGGTTTGGTTTTATTCTTCTTAAAATAAAAAAAGTGACAAAGATTGTATTTCTCAGAATTCTTCAAAGAAACAGCATATAGATAGATAGATAGATAGATAGATAGATATAGATATAGATATAGATATAGATATCTGCATACTACACAACAACATTTTGGTCAACAATAAGCAACATATAACATGATGGCCCTAAAGAATACATTGCCGAGTAACCTTATATTCAACTTAGTTTGCACAAGCACAAGACTAATGTTTGTGCATGACAAAATTACCTAATGATATGTTTCTTATTATTTATCCCACCATTAACTGACACATGACTATAGAGAGATAATGTGAGAGACTGACTCATACAACAATGGAAGCTGAGAAGTTCCACAGTCTTCCTGGTCCAGGTTCAAAGACAAGAATCAGAAGTACCAATGTCCAGAAGAAGAAGATGGATGTCCCACTTTCAACAGAGAAATAAAATTCACTCTTCCTGTCTCTCCCTTGTGTTCTATTTGAGCCTTCCCTGGAATACATGATGCATACCTCAGAGGGAATAACAATGTTTTTTTCTTAGTCTGTAGATTCAAATGCTAATTTATTCAAAAAGCAGTGACATAGACATGCTCCCAAATAACTTTCTACTGGCTATCTGAACATTCCTTAGTCCAGCCAAGTTGGCACTAAAATTAACTGTACCTATAATATAGACTCTCTAAACAAAATGAGGAAATTTGACCCGATCAATACACAGGGATCCTTACATCCAACCATGAATGAATGAAATTCTTTCTAAATTCAGATTGGATCACTTACTAAAACTACCAATACACTGAAGTATCCATAAATAGCAAAGTACTGAAATTCTCTCTAGCTACACTGCAATTGGGCTAATTATCAATAACAAAGAGAATTTTAAAGTAGAAACATTTGAAATTTGAGCAACATATTTTAAAAAAAATAAAAACTCATTGGTTAAGAAAGAAGCCAAAAATAGGCATAGAAAAATCTCTTCACATGAATTTAATGAGAACAGTACATGTATGGGACACAGGCAAAACTGTGTTTAGAAGAAAATACATGTGTAGCATTTATTTCATCAGAAAAGACTTAATAATTTGATAATCTGTGAATAACCATAAGAAGGTAATTTTTTTTAAAGAAGAGCAGTCTCCACATGCAGAAGAGTGAAACTAGATCCATATAACTTAATGAGGAAATACTAAATCTACTAGAAGATAAGGTAGGTAGAAATCTTGGAGACATAAGTGTAGGGACAGAGTTCATGAACAAAACGCAAACTGCACAGGAAACACTTCAGAGAATCAACAACTGGGATCTCATATTATTGAAAAGTTTCTGCACTTCAAAAGAAATCACCATCAGAGTGAAAAGAAAACCCATAGAATGAGAAATAATTTTAACCAGCAACCCCTCAGACAAAGGACTTATATCAACAACATACAAAGAATTGAAAAACATCAAGCCCCCCAAATTCAAAGGCCCTCTCCAAAAATGGGCACCTGAGAAGAACACACAGTTCTCTTATAAAGATATACAAATGGCAAACAAATGCATGAAGAAATGTTCACCATCACTGATCATTCAAGAAATGCAAATTAAAACAACATTGAGATATCATCTCACACCAGAAAGAATAGCTGCCATCAAGAAATCAACTGATAACAAATGTTGGTGAGGCTGCGGGGGGGGGGGGGAGGAACACTGCTCCACTGATGGTGGAAGTGTAGACTGGTGCAACCACTAAAATCAATATGGAGAATTCTCAGAAGACTAGGATTGGAGGCTCCATTCAACCCAGCTATTCCCCTCCTGGGTATTTTCCCAGAAAACCTGAAAAGGTCATATCACAGTGATATATATGTACCCATGTTCATAGCAGCACAATTTGTAATAGCTAAATCTTGGAAACAACCAACATGCCCATCAACTGCAGAGCAGATGAAAAAGATGTGGTATTTTTACATAATGGAATATTACTCAGCTATAAAAGATGATCTTGAGGCCTTCAAGGGAAATGAGACAACTTGATACCATCCTCATTAGTGAAATAAATAAGAATCATTTTTATAAATGTCATATTGTTTCTCTAGTGTAAAAAGTAATAAGAACTGTAGGAGTGATAAACCCAAAGTGTGTAATTGCTAGTGTAAAAAAGAAAGGAAAAGAAAGTGCTCTAAAGGATATAACTGCATGTATGTTTAAGCGTGTAAGATAGATAACCATATTACTGTTTTTGTTAGATTGTTGAGCAGAACTATTACCAGTCTCACTGTTTGAATGTCTACTTCGTGTGCTTTAATTTTGTAACTTGAACAACTATTTCCAGTGATGAGAGTATGTAATGTATCAAGTGGCAATTTCTTAGAGGGTTTTTTTTTTCATTCTTTTATTTTTTCCCTTTGGAATTCTGTATTGTTGCTACCATTTTTCTGTTTTGTCTGGTTGTTTTCTTTTCTCTTTAAATAAAACTAAAAAAAATGAAAGGAGAACAGTTAAAGTAAGAATGGAAATGATAAAAAGAAATTATTAAGTACAGTAGAGGTATAACTAAAATCTTACATGAGAAATATCTTTCCTGTAATAAACCAGTAATATCCTGTAGCCTTCTTTCACTTTAGTTGTAATGTTGCTAATGTTCCCCCATTTGACTTAATGCTGACTTTGGAGATGAAATGAATTTATTTCATTATCTTAATGAAGAATAAACTAATTCCTATTTTATTAATAAAAACTGGATTGTGTCAATCCAGCAGTCATAAACATAAGCATGTGGTTTCTCTCCTCTATTTTTCTTTCTCCTCAGAATTGAAACCAGGGCCTTTGCACTGAGCTACACTCTAGCCCATTTTTTAATTCTGAGACTTTGTTACAAAGTTTCCCTGGCTTGGCTCAAACTCGAAATCCTCCTGCTTCAGCCTTCAGAGTGCCTGAGTTACAGTTATGTACTTCTATGCCCAGCTTGACTTTTCTCTTTAAATCATTAATGTTGGTATCAATGCTAATCAATTTCCTAAAATATTACATTATCCTTGAAATATTGATATAAAATCTCACTTTGTCCCATGGTACTTTTTATGCTGTTTTCCTTCATTTGTAAAAGATTTTTTAAGTCTTTCACATGTTGTTCTGTTTCCTATACTTTATTTAGAACTTTGTAGTGATATTCACAAGCGCTGTTAGTCCATAGTGTCTTTTTTGTTTCTGTCTTTGTCAGGTTTTATTAAAGTAAATTACCACTCTTGATAATAAAACAAAAAACATACAGTGTGAGAAAAAAATCATAATTCAAAACTTTACCATGTGAATATACTATTACAAGAATGGAAAGATAATCTGTAGACTGCAAGAAAACTTCTGTAAATCATATATTTGACAGACAACTTGTAGCCAAAATATATTTTTTAAAAACTCACAACATTCAACAGAAGAAACAATTCATTAAAAAAAATGGACAAAACTACTTGAAGAGATGCTTCATCAGGCATGAGGTATGTTGAAAACATATAATGCTTTACTTAAAAGACATATTCCTGTTAATCCCTCTGAAAATAATTCTCTTCATTTTAAACATCCTTATCCCATCATTCACACCACTTTCTAAAGAATCTAGAAATCTTCTTTGATGAGTGTCCATAGTGATACTTTCCTAGCTGCTTCAAAGTCATGAATAGATTCAAATCATTTGCTTTTCCTGGTCATTTTGACTTTGGGAAAGAGTCAGAAATCATATGGTGCCAGATTTCAAATTATATTGCAAAAACTACAATTATTTAAAAATAAAAAAACAGCATGAGCCAGGTATGGTGGCACACACCTGTATTCCCAGCACTCAGGAGGCTGAGGCAGGAGGCTCGTCGCAAATTCAAGACCAGCCATGACTGCAAAATGAACTCAAGTCCAGCCTGAACTGCATAGTGACACCCTGTCTTGAAAAGACAAAAGAAGAAAAACAGCATGGTTCTGACACAAAAACAGACATACAAATCAATGAAACAGAGTATAGAAGGCAAAAAAAAAAATTCCAAGCACATTCAGCCATCTGATCTTTGACAACAAGACCACACACACACACACACACACACACACATACACACACATATTCTGGAGTGAAGGCAGCCTCTTTAACAAATGGTGCTGGAATAACTGGTTATCAACACACGGGAGAATGAATCTAGACCTGTATGTCTCACTCTGTACTAAAATCAAATCAAAATGAATCGAAGACCTAGGTATTAAAACACAAACACTGAAAATGCTGAAAGATACAACAACTAAAACTATTGAAGACAAATTTATAGGCAAGGATTTTCTGAACAGAAACCCAATTGTACAATAAATAGCACAGGAATCAACAAATGGGATTATATCAAATTTTAAAGCTTCTGTACAGCAAAACAACCAACCAATAGAGGGAGGAAACAAGTTAAAGAATGAATAAAATTTTTGCCAGCTATACTTTGGACAGAGGACTAATATTGAGAATATACAAAGAACTCAAGAAAAATAGACCCTCTCCCAGTATAAAACACTCAGACAAAAAAATGAGCAGCTGAAATGAACAGACACTGCTCAGAAGAAGAAACACAAATGGCCAGAAAACTCACAAAAAATACTCAACATCACTGACTATAGAGAAACACAAAGCAAAAGAAAACTGAGATTCCATTTTACTCCATAAAGAATGGTCATCATCAAGAAGTCAAATAACAACAAATGCTGGCGAGGTTGTGGGTAGGGAGAAGGAACCTTTTTACAGTGACAGGAATATAAACTTGTACAACCACTATGAAAATCAGTAAGGAAATTCCTCAAAAAGCTAGAAATATAAATTCTATTTGATCCAGGTATGTACCTTCTGGGCACATATTTCTAGAAAGCTAGAAATATAAATTCTATTTGACCCAGGTATGTGCCATCTGGATAGTTTCCCCAAAGAGTTAAAGAGTGCTACATTACAGTGATCCATGCACACTCAAATTTATGGCAGCCCAACTCACAATAACTAACTCTTGAAAAAAGCCTATCTGTCCATCAATCGTTAAGTGGAAAATGCACTACATACACACAATGGAGTACTGCTTAGCCCTTAAAAAGGATAAATTCCAGTCATTTGTAGAAAAATGGATGCACCTCGAGACCATAGAGCTAAGTGAAATAAAGAAGATACAGAGTTTAAATACTGCATGGTTTCTTTTATACCAGAACTCAAAGTATTAATAATTTAAAGCACAAAATGAAGGGTAGATTGTAGGAAACATGGAGGTGACTTTTGCATATGAGATGGGTCTCTAGGATGGAGGGAGAGAGATGGAAAGAGAGGGAAAGGGGAAGCAAAGAGGATTAAGATACAATATGCATATGCACTAACTCCTCACAATGAATGTGTTCATTATGCATTGCAAGCATGAACTAACAAAAATATTTTTTAAAAAGGAAGTACATGTTCATTTTCTCTTAACCTTAAAAGCAAAACCTTTAGTCATTAACCATTAAGTATGATGTTTATGAAATATCCACTATAAGGATTTTTTTAAGTTTCCTTCCATTCCTACCTAAGTTTTTATTACAAATGAATATTGAATTTTGTGAAAGCCTTTCTCTGCAACAGTGAAAATGATATTTACTTCTCTACTCTATTAATGTAGTGGGTAACACTGACTCAATTATTGAACCAGACTTTGATCAATCACAGTGACAACCTCCGCTTACTCATGGTACAGTGTTCATTCTACATGGCGCTTAATTTGATGTATTTCTATTTTGGGGGATTTTCACATCTATGAGAAACTGACCCATAGTTTTCTATGTTATCTTGGTCTGCTTTTGGAATCAGGATAATGTAAGCTTCATAAAGCAAGTTAGGAAATATTCCATCGTTTTTTCTTTCCTGGAAGAGTTTTATAGAATTGGCATTATTTCTTCTCTAAATATTTTATAGGACTTGCCAGTAAAATTAACAGGACTTGAAAATTTCTTTTTTGGAAGGACTTTAACAACAAATTCAACTTTAATTGGGCCTGGAAATGTCTTTCTTGGAAAGACTTTACTATAAATTAAATTTTTAAAATAGACTTAGGGAAATTCAGATTATTCTTTTCATAGGCAACTCTTGGTAACTTATGACTTTCAAAGCATTAATTTATTTGTGTACATAGAGTTGGTCACAGTATTTATTAACATTTTAACATCTAAAATCTATAATAGTATCTCCTCTTTTTGAATCTTTTTGTGAACTTTTCTGCCTTTTAATATTTTTATTCCTTTCATAACCTTCTATGCTAATCGTATAATTGATATTTATCCATTCTTATTTATGCAAATCTTTCAAGTCATAGGTTTCCTTCTTAACATTATTTGAAGGCTCTGATATATAGTATTTCAAATCATTTTCTTTATATAATTTAATTTTCATTAATTTTTTTCTTTTCCCTGACTTCAGAGAGTTTTTCCTTCTAATAGATGAGATTTTTTTCTTCTGATCTTTTCTTAAATACTTACTCTTACTGAATTAAAACTGGAGAATGCTGTCTATACCATATCTACTTTTAGAAACTTACTGGAATTTTCTTTTGGTCTAATATGTAGCCATATTTTATAACTTTTCCACAGACACATGTAAAGACTATTCACTATTTTCAAGATACAGAGTTTTCTGTATATTAATTATAACTACCATTCCAATTAGTCACACTATTTAGATCTATGTGGTCTGTTGTTGACCAAAAGAGTTGAAGTAAAATCCCTTAATATTACCATATTTCTGTTTGTGTGTATTTTATTCTCTGAGAATTTTATGGTTTTCCATTTACACAATGCTGATATTCTATTTAGTTTATCATTGAGAATGGCATTCTATGCCCAGGCTTTATTTTCCAGGTAACCTGAATCCCTCAGTTTTATATGCATGTTTATAAAACACAGTAATATTTATTTGCCTTTGTGACCCAACCTGAACTTATTTTTTCTTTCATCACTGAATATAGTAATTTCTTGTTGCTGCTATGACCAACTATCACAAATTTAATGTCTAAAACAGCACAAATTTATCCTACAATTCTGAAGGTTAGAAGCCCAGAGTCTCACTAAGCTAAAACCCAGGTGCCAACCTGGCCATGTCCCTTCAGGATGTTCCTTCTGGATGCCAATCATAACACCAAAGGGCATAATCTCTAACACCATCATCCCAAATACTGAGATTCTAAAAGATCAAAAAGTTCCTGAAGTGTTAAAATCTTTAAAGTCCAGTATCCTGAAAATCACAATCTACAAATATTGAAATACTGAAAACCAAAATTCCAAAAACCACAATTCACAGGCTACATGAAATAGATGAAAAACTACATCCTAAGGAAGCAATTACCCACCCAATACAGCAGTGCCAAAAAATTCAACTTAAAAATGTGTTATTTGGGGTAGGGGTGTAGCTCGGTAGTAACACGTGTGTTTGCACATGTAAGGCCTTGGGTTCAATTTCCAACACACACATGCATACATTTGCTTGAATATAAATATAAATTTCCCCTGCATTGACCTTCCTTCCAGCTGATGAGACTCTAAAAGGTTTTAGTGAATTAAAGCCGCATTTGCCTGAAGACGGTAGAGAAGTTACTGACCAGTTCAAAAATAATTATGCACCCAGAATAAAAAGAAAAGACACATCCACACTGGTTTATTGCTACCAAGTTTATCTGCTTATCAATGCATTGAATGGGTTTGCACACACTTAACACAATAGAGAAGCATGACACACAAAATGGGAAAGTGTAATAGGGCATACTCATGTCATTGTATATCAAATCATAGAATTTCAAAAAAGCAGCAAATAAAAATGAATGTGATGAACTGTGGAGGATTCACCAAGAAGCAAGTCCTCCCTAAGAACCAGTGCCACACATGGGCTACCACCGGCAGAGGGGCAGCCAGACCCAAACCTTTCCCCATGAATCAGCACCATTCTTGGACTGTTGTGGGGAGAGAACAAGGTTTCACCAAGAAGCAAGCCCTCCCTGCAAACCTGCACCATGCATGAGCCACACCACCAGGGGACAGCCAGGCCCAGCCTCTTGCAGTGCACACAGGCTGGCAAACAAGAACAGCCAATCCCCCAACCCATCACCGGTAAGCAACCAGCTGATCCAGAGAAACACAGGCTGTAACAATAGCCACTGGGGTGAAACGCAATTTGATGCTTGTGGTGTTTTGGTATTTTACTGACCTTGCAGGTCTAGGTCCAGTGTTCTGGTTATCTATTCAGAGGATAGTGGTATGTAGTGTGGCATCTGAGGGTATCTCTTTCTGAAGGTGGTAGCCATTAGTCCCATTTGACCCAGCTATTCCACTTCCAGGCATATTCCCAGAAGAACTGAAAACATCATACCACAGTGATATATGTGCACCCATGTTTATAGCAGCACAATTTGTAATAGCCAGATCTTGGAAACAACCTAAGTGCCCATCAACTGAGGAATGGATAAAAACGTTGTGGCATTTTTATACAATGGAGTACTACTCAGCTATAAAGAATGATCACATTGAGATATTTATAAAT
>PVJX010021530.1:0-31757 GCA_004027295.1 Dolichotis patagonum | reverse complement strand
ATTAAACAAAAATCCTATGGGGTCTTGGTCAGTTTCCCTTGCTACCTTCCCTTCCTAAGGCTCCCAGCCTTTCACATAACTCCAGTGTGATAACTTCCAGCACCAAATGTAATCACATCCCACTGAACTTGTGCTCAGGGAATTATTGTTGGACTGACCAACACAGTGAATGATTATGATTTTAATAAAAGTAACGTATCGCAGTGCCCAAACAGCAGTTTCTTCAAAGTTTTTGAAAAGCTGGAGACGCCTGGGAGACTTGGATCCTTTCTATTGTTTGGGGCATTATTTAGTTTAATGTGAGGAGGTGCTATTATTCATCCAGTCAGTCCTGCTAACTCTTAGTTATAAGATTGTCAGGGAGAGATTTCCTCTTTATAAAAAGAGTTAGGAAAATCTTCCTCTAGACACTAAGCACATATTGTTTGGGGAAAATGTATATAGATAGATATGTGTAATAATCCTCCTCTGCTTATTCCTGGGATCAGAGAAACCTTGGAATTTGAGATAAATATACATCTTTGATTCTTTTCCATTGATCTTTGTGGCTGATAATGTCAATTATTTTTGTAAAGCATAACCATCCCTGTCCATACCTTTGGATGGATTCCAGTTGACTGGTTCAATGACTAGTCCTTGTTTTCCATTAAGCAACTTCAGAAAGACATTCTGATATAGGCTGTCTTGTCACCAGTCAGAAAAGACTGTGATAAGTGGGTCTAAACCAGATCCAATATGGGCAATCAATCTGATTTGCATCAAGTCAGGCATGCAATCAAGAGAGCCAGGATTCCTTGCCCATGACTGAGCCAAAGAATAAAATAATTTGCTATGCATCTATTCTATTGTGTGATAGAAAAATACATCCAACATATTAAACTTGCATTTTCATAGACATTATTGTAAAATGACAAGAAGTTTATTCTTTTCTCTTTAAAGTGAGTCAATTTAAAAATATTGGGAAAATAAAAGCCTGAGTGTGGTACAACTCAAGGCTGGCATATGTGTGCATGAGGTTATCAAATCTACTCTATATTAGCACATAGAGAATCTCCTTTTAAATTATTGAATAGCATTTTGTAATGTAAATTAGCTAACATCGAAGAGTGCTATCAAGGAACCTTTCTATGCTTTTAAATTTCCAGTTTTGGAGAGTAGAAAATGTAAGGGGAAACTTTTCAACATTCCTTTACTAGTCTTGGAAATTGTACAGCCCAAATTATTCTTATTGCATTTCTTTGATAGTGTTGGTGATGCTTATATTTCATTATTTTGCCTTTTACCACTGGTCATTGCTTCTGATATTTTTCTGTAATGTAATGTCTGTAATGTAATTCTTTGTAGCTTCTCAAGTTGATTGTTAACTAATTTAGTTTTGTTCACTTTATTTTTGCCTAGGAACAAATACTGACACAAGTTTACTAAGTACTATTTTGGTTGTATTCTGCAAATTTTAAAATATTGTGGCCTAGCCTAGATAGTTTCTTTGGTTTTACTGATACGTTTGAAATTTGTTTCTTCACAGTTTATCAGTTTAATTTCAATTTTGATTTTTCTCTCTAATTCTTTACCAGATTAGAGACATTTGATATATTTAATGCTAATTTGCTAAATTTCTCCCAGTGATCTCAAATATAACATGCTAGTTTCATATTTGGTTTTAGTTATTTTTACTTTTAATAAAATCTTTAGGTTGATATGTGTGACACTAAAAATTTGGTAAATATTTTATTTCACAAATAGACATAGTTCATAAAGGTAAATTTGCAATTTATTTAGATATGACCAACACAACTACATGCATGTAAATAAATATCGTACTGACTTCCATAAACATACACAATTAATGTGTGTTAAAAGAAAAACATCATGATTTCAGATGAGACTCAGTGCATTCAGGGGGGCATGGCCTTAGATAACATAACTGATTTCAGCAGGTAATACGTTAACAGTATTGAAAGGTTGAGTAAATATAAAGTCTTCGAAGACCTTCCTTCTGATATGCTAATAATTCTCTCTTGAACTTTTTTTTGTATTTCAAACATACGTTTTATTGGCTCAGTAACATTGTTTCTCAAGAGCTATAAAATAAGGAGTTGGACTTTGCCATGTAAACTTAATTGGGCAAGAAGTTCCTCATATATTCCTCTGAGGAAAAATAGTGTATTGTGTGGCAAAAAAAAAAAAAAGAATGTTCATTTTTTGTTTTGTTTTGGTTTTTCTTTTTTCTTTTTTTTTTTTTTGTTGTTGTTGTTGGTTTTTCTTTTTAACATCCTATGGCAGGTTCTTTCCTGGGACTTCTGATGAACAACAGTTCATCCCCCAGAGAGAATAAGAGCTTCGGATTACCATGATGACCCAGCTGTCTCCTCTCGTAGGACTTTAAGTCATGAGTCAGCCGCAGTCTAGGGGAATAATAACCACATGCTTTATGAAGGGAAGACTTGGATTACAATTGAGATAGTCATGGGGTCTGTATCTCATTTCTAATTTTAGGTAAGGAATTATGTTTGCTAGATTTTTAATTACAAAACATGCTTTTTTAAATTTAAAACTCACCCTTTTATATATTCCTGAAGACAGTTTGCATTTCAGTTATCACGAGTTAGTCGCCTTAACACAGAATTTGGGATGTAATAGCTCGGAATTTATGGTATGACGTTTGGCTTCTTCCTTCACCTCTTTGGACCTTTCTGTTGCTGATGTGTGTTCTGCTCTGGACTCCTGTGCCCTATAGCACACATGAGTCTGGCCCTGTCCTAACTTCCAGATCAAGATCTGGAAACTAGGCTCTCTTTCCTTAACAACAACATCTAATTAGTAGTTTGTGGGGGCGTATCCTTTTGCTCTAGGTAAGTATCTGCCTTTCCGACAGTGATTTGGGGCGCAGAGGAAATGTCTTTCTGTATGCGAGGAAAAGCGTGAGAAACCCTAATTTTGGCTTTAGGTCAGACTATGCTTGTTAGTTGCACTTCACCGTATATAAAGCTAATATTTTGGTCATCTGCTTGACCCCTGTGTCAGTTTGCAAGTCAGTTCCAAACCCCGAAAGGGGAATGGCTGTGTTTCTGTTTTTACCAATTTAAAGCCCAGTACACTAAACAACGTGAAGTCACAGTGTTGTACATTCTTGGGACATTCTACCATTTAAAGCATTTCTCACTGAGCTCTTTTCTTTCTTAGTGTCTGGTTTCTTCCTAACTTCCCTTTCTTCTCTTCTTCCTTTAACTTCTTGCATTGTTAAGTTCCTGGAACTCCAAGTGCTTTTTTTCTATTCGTCAAAGCAGTACTTCAGCTCTTTCCTGCTCCTCCCCCAAAGCTTGCACACTCAAACCTGTCAGAGAGGTTATTAGACCTTTCGAGAGTATACCTGCCTCTCTACGTGCTTTCTGCCTGGGCTTGCGCTGAGGAATATTATTCCTGGTAGAAGACTGCGGTGGCCCCTCTCTTTACAGTATTAAGTAAATAGTATAAAAAATACAGTTTTCAAGATTTTTCCACAAATGGGCAATTTGACAGCTTTCTTAAAGATTTCATAGCCAGCATAATGTTCTGACTCCGTTTACTTCCACATCACCAAATTGTCTTACCTTTAATGCCACATTTCCTTTGTAAATCCTCAAGTGTAGATCATTATCTTTGGTAGGAAAATCCTTTACCTGCTATTCAGACAGAACTCAGCACAATTTGGTTCCAGCTTACAACTTTCAGTTTTTTATCTCCTGATACTACCTATGATAAATCTTACCCCTGTGGAAATGGTTTATTTATGCATTATGAAAATTTAGTTTTACTTTCCACCATTATAACTTGAACACACTCTTTTTCCTGCTGCTGCTTACTTGTCAATATCTGGCTTAAATCCTACTTCTTGTTAAAGCCTCCTGGAACAATCCAGCCTGAAATTTCCCTTTTCTGGTCTTCAGTTGGCTGGATTGACTTGAGAGGCTCCTTATAGTTTCCCAACTTTACAGAGTCCCAAATCATCCACTGGACCTCTTGTTGGAGATATTTGCAATGGTTAAAGGCAGCAATTATGATTCTCAAGCAGGTCAGTTAAAAAAAAGGGGTAATGGCACCTGACTCAGTCTCCCTCCTAGAACAGGTATAATGGTCAGGTAGTGAAGAAGACACTTATCCTTAAACTAAATAATTTGGGGGAAGGATGAATGGATCTTAGGGGAACAGATGATTGCGACAAGATCTGTCATGAGTTTCTCCTGTGATGAAAGTCAATCTTCGGTTGCTGAAACTCCCTAGGAAGAGGATTGCTAACAACAGTGTTCTTTTTGAGGATCTGTCTTTAGCAACTGATGGTAGTTCACAAACCCCGCTCTGAAGTTTGGTGTTTTTCCAGTTCCTGTCGATCTAAGTAATGAATAGTCCAAAAGCCACTTATTTTGAAGAGGCATTTCCTCACCTCTTTCACTGATTAATTTTGTTTCAGGAGCAATTCAACCATATTTATTTAAAAAGAGATCAAGTGAATGTAAAGGGGATAAATTTTATAAAGTTTTTATAGTTTGAAAAATCTTTCCCATGCGGGAGCCACTGCCGGAGTGGGGATAGCCAGACCCAAGCCCCTTTCCATGAGTCAGCGCCATTCGGTCCTGCGGCTGGGAGAGAGCCAGGCCTTGTCGGGAAATGATCCCTGCCTGGAAACCATATCATTTTCTTTGTTTTGTTGGGTTGGGTTTTATTTGATTATGTTAAATCTGATGACATGAGCGGCTATTTAAAAGATAGAAAGACATACGGTAACCATTTTGGATTTACTATTGGCTTGCTTTGAAGTCCTTTATTGTAGTCATTGTTTTGTTTTTATTGTTTCTATTGAATTCTGTTATGCTTGACTTTTTCTATATCTGAACATATCTGCAGCTATTTTGAAGACAATAAAAGCATTGTGGTAACTATTGTTGATTTTGTATGGTTTTGAAGTCCTGTGTCTCTTATACTAGCTTATTTTGATTGGTTTTATTCTGTTTTATTTTCCTTGGTTTCATCCTCTTTAAAATAAAAAAAATGAGCAGGGAAAACTCTTTTCTAATAGAAAAATCTTATTAATTTTTAAATAAAAGCTAAATAATCTGTTTTTATTTTTTAAATTTTCCTTTATTAGCTCATGTCTGCAATACATGAAGTTTATGTTCATTTTAGGGGGTAGGTACATGTGTATAACATCTCTTGATTGTTTTTTATTTTCCTTCCTCTCTCCACCCCTTTCTTCCCCGTGTTCTAGACAACCTTTCCCTATTTTCATTATTACTGTTATTATTTTAAACTGTTCATACAGTTTAGTTCATACAGTGTACTCATTTCGACTATTTGGCACATGTGCATAACACATCTTAAATCTTTTTATTTTCCTCTCTCCCATCCCCTTGCCTTCTTTCTGTTGGACCATTTTCTATTTGCAAAAGATCTATCTCCATGCTTTCTTCCATCAATTCTTTATTTTGCTCTTTATTTATATTTTGCCTTGCTCAAATGAGAAATGCCACCTAGCATTTAAGCTTATGTGCCTGAGTTTTTTTCACTTAATATTGTACTTTCGAGGTGTACATATTTTATACTATCCTAGTATATAATATAACATTATATTTTCCAGGTGCATCCATTTTCCAACAAATGTTTATCCTTTATAGTAGAGTAGTATCCCCTTGTGTATAATACTACATTTTCTTTATTCATTTATCTGTTGATAGAAATATAGGCTGCTTCCAGGAATAATCTATTATATGAATTGTTACAAACATTGGTATGCATGTATCACTGTAATATGATGTCTTTAATTCTTCTTGGAAAATAGCTAGAAGGGGCATAGCTGTGTCAAATGGAATTTCTAATTTTAGTTCTTGGAGAAATCTTCGTAGTGATTTCCACAATGGGAGCACTAGATAGTTTATACTCCTACCAACAATGTAGAAGTGTTCCTTTTTTTCACTGTAGCAATGTCAGCATTCTTTATGTGAATTCTTAATGACTACCATTCTTTCTAGTGTCAGATGAAATCATAGTGTTGTTTTAATTGCATTTCTCTAATGACCGAGATATTAAACATTTTCATATGTTTATTAACCATTTATTCTTCTAAGGTATGTCTATTCATCTCATAGTCCACTTTATTTAAAAATTACATCTTTTGTTTTGGCTGGTATAACTTCCTTTGAGATTTTTATATATTCTACATATTAGTCCTCTGTCTAAGGAATAGTTGGCTAAACATTTTCTCATTCTGTAGATTGTCTCTTTGCCTCCTGATTTTTTCCTTTGCTGTGCAGAAGCTTTTTAACTTGATATAATCCCATTTGTTAATTCTTGTTTGTACTTCTTGGGCCTTTGGAGTTCTGTTTAGAAAATCCTTACCTACGCCCCCAACTCAAGTGTTTTACATATTTATCCTCCAGTAGGTTCATTGTTTCTCTTTTAATATTTATATCCTTGATCTATTTTTATCTTAGTTTAGTATGTGTGAAGATATGAGTCCAGCTACAAATGCCTGGAACATGCCTGGTGCAAGATATCCAGCTTTCTCAGGACCATTTGTGGAATAGGCTTTCTTTCAATGTGTGTTGTGGCCCTTTGGTCAGAGATCAAATAGCTGAATATGTCTGGGAGTATATTTGTATTATCTAAGGCTAAGCGTGGTGACACATGCCTGTAATGCCAGCACTTGGGAGGCTGAGGCAGGAGGCCAGCCTCAACTACATAATGAGTTCAAGGCCAGCCTGGACTACACAGCAAGTCCCTGTCTCAAAAAAAATTTTATCTCTTCTGTTTTGTTGATCCACATGCCTGTGTGTGTGTATGTGTGTGTGTGGCAATACGATGCTTTACAGTATAGCTTGATGTCAGGTGTGTGATGCCCCTGCTTTGCTCTGGTTGCACGGGATTACTTTTTTTATTCTTGGTCTCTTCTGGTCCATATGAATTTTAAAATTGTTTTCTCTAGTTCTGTAAGGAATAATGTTGATATTTTAATTGGAATTGTGTTAATCTGAGCATCTGCTTTTGAAGTATGTTCACTTTGACAATACAATAGCAAGGATCCTTTCTTGAGGGCAAAAACTATGAGCCCTTAGGAAATCTGAAATGGAATGGGAAGACATTGTATGATAAGTTAGCATGTTACTTGCCTTGAAAATTGATGAGTCTTATGGAAAATACATCATTAAATGAGATTCAAAGCATTTTGAAGCTTCTGATTATTCATATCTTGGCATTTGTTTACTATCTGTCTTCTGGCTAGCCCGTACCTTCAGGAGGACTGAATTTTTTTTACATATATTTAAAATTTCATGTACATATAGTATGCAACAGTGTTTAGTCTGTGATGCCACACAGTGGCTCAATGATGGTAATTAACATGTACATTATTTCATATATTTGTCTCTTTGAGGCTAGAGCATTTAAATTTTATTCAGCATTTTTCAATTAACAATATGTTGTTATTAATTGTTATTAACATAATGTTCAGTATACTTCTCTTACATGTAGTCCTCTGTCTAACTCCAATTTTGTATCCCTTGGTCAACATCTTTCCAACTTCCTGAATCCCCAGCCACTGGTAACTATCATTTTACATTTTCATTTTGAGTCCAGCCTTTGAGATTCCATTTATACATGAAATCACTTGGAATTTTCTTTTCTTTTCATTTTCTTTCTATTTCACTTGTCATAGTGCCCTCCAGGTTCACCCGTGTTGTTTCAGTGGTAGAATATCCTTTTTAAAGAAAGACTAGTAGTCCGACGTTCAGATGAACTGCATTTTCCTTATGCATTCATCTGTTGATGGATGCATAGGTTGGTTCTACCTCTTGGCTGCTCTAAATAATGCTGCCATGAATGTGGAAGTACAGATACCTCATCAGCATGTGATTTCTTCTCCTCCAATGTGTACCTAGTAGTGGGATTACTGGGGGACATATGTTACTTGTCTTCCTGTCTTTGGGAAAAACCACCCAACATTCGAGAAAGAAAAGCTTTATTTTGGCTCATGGTTTTAGATAGTTCAGTCCATGATTGCTGGGTCCTGCGGCAGCAAAATATGTCACGGTGGGAGGCCCTGGTAGAGGAAGGCTGTGTGCATTATGATGACTGTGAAACAAGAAGAGAGAGGAGAAGAGGCTGAGATCGCACTACTGACTTCAAGTACATGACCACAGTGACCTAACTTTCTTCCACTGGCACACAGCTCTTAAAGATTCTAGCAGTTCCTAATGTTGCCACTGACTTGTGACCAAGTCTTTAACAGATTGGCTTTGGGAGACATACAAGATCCAAAGTATAAAAACATGGCAGTTCTACTTTTGATTTTTAAAAGAATTTCCCTACTGGTACTAATTTAGATTCCTACAAACAGTGTACCAGGGTTCCTTTTCTCCACATCCTTACCAGCACATGTTAGCTTTCATGTTTTTGGTAATAACATTTTGACAGGTGTTTAAGTAACAGTCTTGTGGCTTTATCTTAAATTCTTTTTATTAGACTCATTACTGAACCAACAAAGAAGCAGGCCAAGAGCTTTATAAGATAGAGATTCAAGTGAATAATTGGACACAGGAGCACATGACTCCGTAGTTCCATATGGTGATGGACTGAAAGTTGTCTGTCAAGGCTACCACTATGGACTGTCTGCCATGTCACAGGAGTTCAGAGCATCTAACTTACTGTCTTTTTTATTGGCCTGAGGACAGATAGAGCCCCCTCACTAGCACATTTGGAAATTTCTTGCCATCCAGAATTTCTCACAGTCGCACACTTCCATGATGGCAGTGTCTTTGTTCAGGCAACTTTGGTCAGTGACACCTGCATCATCTAGAAACCTTATGATTGTCTGGTAAAGTTGGACAGAAGAAGAATGTACTTGAAATTGGGAGGAAATAAAGCAGCAACTGTAACTTTCTGAACATGGATGATAAGAAGCAGTAAGAAACAGATGTAGGTGAGCTGGTGACCTTATTCTTCTTTGTTCGATGTCTGACTCTTTATTCAAAACCCTGACTGGGCTGACCCACAGTGGTCCCAGTTTCACCATAGGATAATCGGCAACAACTCTCAGAGGTGACAGTTATGCAAAAGTCTACAAACTTCTACAGCAGTCCCTTTGCAAGCCCAATCCTGTTCCTGGATGTACCTAGACCCAACATCCAACACCCAACATCAACTCCAGTGCTGTAGGTAGGCTCATGAGAATTTTTTGGATGCTCAATTCCTTTCTTTAGTCCTTTACTTCTTCATCCTAACTCTTATAATAAAGTTCCCTGTTCTGTAGTAGTATTAGTGGCTATGTTTCCTAGATGGAATTTCTATTTTCAGTTATGCTGATCTAGTCTTCTGGACAAAAAAAATTCCAAATCTAGTGGAGTAAAACCATGATAATTTTGTTTTCTTCATGATTCTGTTGGGTTTAAAGGGAAGTTCCTTTTATATTTTTGATCAGAGTCATGGGTCTACAAGCAGAAAAATCTAAAGGATTAACTTTTTCTTGGTAGTTTTTAGAATCTCCAGTACTCTCCATTACCCTAGTTGGAATTTGAAAGATTAGATAGGGTCCCTAAAAACACAAAAGTGGAAAAATATGTCATACCTGTTGTATTTTATTAATTAAGACAAATCATGCAGCCAGTTCAGATCCAATAAGGGGAGGGACTACATAAAGCCATGAGTAACAGGATGTGTGCATCTTTAGAATTCATTTTGAGTACTAGACAGCAGAATTTGCGGGGTGGGTGATGCAGTTGGCCACCCTCATTTCTGTGTTTCTTTGAACTGTGCTCTTCTGAGGCCTGTTTTATGCTGGTGTAGATATTTTTCGGTTTTGGGTTTCACTATTTACACAGGCACTCCTAGACACTCTGTTCTATAATACCAGCCATTGTTAAATGAATATAAGTATAGGATAGATATGGCTGAACAACTGAAACTATGATTGTATCACTTCTCAGTCCTACAACACGGACAGATCTACAGGTGAAGGTGTTTATTGTGTGACACTGTAGACTGCCTGTGTCCAGAGATATCATCCTTTTATGTCATTGCTTGTTTTGCCCTGAAAATATATGGGTATCTGAGATTAGTATAGGAACTGTGATCTTTCATTTAAGGCTCCTTTATTTCTTACTGGGATAGCTTAGACTGATTTTCTACTTCTAGATTCCTTGCCAAAATAGTTGTGCCTAAGCTTCTCTTACTAATCCTGGTACTTTCACATGATTAACTAGACCAACTCTGAGGTCACGAGTGGTGTCATGTGGTTTACATGGTCAGCTCCTGAGGACACTTTATGGTACAGTCACTACTGTTAGCTATTCCTGTGATAGAGACAGGCTGGTTTTGTATGCATGTGATCATTCGTTTGTTCAAGGTTCTATGCTTAGAAATGCTCTGAGGTCAGTTCAAGTTGTTATTCTTGGCATCTTGAAATTTCCATTAATTTTTTTAAGGAGAACTTTCCTTTTTATTTTGATGGGAAATACAAAGCATATAGCCTGTCCTCCCATGCAGTTACCTGAGAATTGACAAAGGAACCAATAATATACACTGGAGGAAAGATGCCCTCTTTAATAAATGGTGCTGGGAAAATTGGCTAAGCACATGTAGAAGACTGAAGCTAGATCTATATCTTTCATCATGTAGTAAACTAAAATCAATATGGATAAAAGATCAAAATGTTAAAACAGAAACACTTAATCTGCTGGAAGATGGAATAGGTAAAACTCTTAAAGACATAGTTATATGTAAAAAAAGCCTTCTGACCAGTATCCTAATGGCACATGAAATAGTACCAAGAGTCAACAAATAGGATCACATTAAATTGAAAAGCTTCTCACAGCCTAGAAAACAAGCAGCAGTCAGAGTGAAGAGACAACATATGGAACAGGAATTTTGCTGGCTAGACAGCAAACTAATACCTAGAACACATAAAGAATTAAAAAATAGACTTCCCCAAATAAAAGACCCAATCAAAAATGGGCAACTGAAATAAATAGACATTTCTCAGAAGAATTACAAGTGGCCTATAAGTGTATGAAAAAAGTATTCAATGTCTCTGGTGATTAGAGAAATGCAAATTAAAAAAAACATAGTAGATACTACCTTAGTTCAGAAAGAATGATTCTGGTGACAAAATCAAATAATGACAAATGCTGAAGAAGCTTCAGGGAAAAAAGAACCCTTCTACATTGTTGGTAGAAATGTAAACTAGTGCAACCATTAGGGAAATCAGTATGGAGGTTGCTCAAAAAGTAAAAACAGAAAATAAAATTTTTTAAAAAATTAAAAAAAAGGAAAAACAGACATTCCATTTAACCCTTCTAGGTATCACTCCAAAGGCTAAAATATGTCACATTGCAGTGATACATGCATACTCATATTTTTAATAGTACAATTCATAATAGCAAAATTTTGAAAGCAGCCTGTAAGTCCATGAAGAAATGAATGATGAAAATAAGGCATTTATATACAGTGGAGAGCTACTCTGTCATGAGGAAGGATACACTTGGATCATTTGTGAGAAAATGGATGTATCTTGAAATCACAATGTTAATTTTAATGAACGAGATGCACAAACTTAAATATCATATGACTTCCCTTAGATGAGAATGTCAAAATCCAAATAGAGAGCAAAAGGAAAGATAGCAGGGAATATGGAAATAAGTCTTTTGCAAAAGGAAAAGGGTTTAACAGACAGAGGGAAGGGGAAGGAAGGGGAGGGGAAGGTGATGAAAAAGAATTCAGATGTTTTATGTACATGTGCTCACTGACTCCAGTCATTGCAATCATTGTGTACTGCAAACATGTACCAAAAAACCCCAAACAATGTATGCAACCTGTCCTGACTACGACTGTGATAAACATCTATTTTTCTTATCCTTCCTTACTCAAAACTAGTTATTTGACACAGACCTAGAAATAGAACTACATCAAGTGCTGACCTGGGGAAGGGAATAACTCATTGTTTGGATCCACCTGAACGTAGTTATTGCACTGGAGCATCAGAGAGGGAAATACCTGACCTGATAAACTTGTCAAAGGAGCTGTGGGGTGGGTGGATGGGAAGGACACAGGGAAATTCTGACTATTTTAAGTATCTCTATTGCCAATACAAATTTCAGGACTTCATTTTCCTCTGTGAAAGGCCAGGTGCCTAACACTTAATCCTGTTCTACATTTTTGCCCTGGCTGAATAAGTGTCACTTGAACCAACACTGCCCATAGAACGTCTATGTGAAAAGCACAGTCCCCAAATGCCCTACTCATCTTCTCTTCCTCCAAATGCTGTAGGAACAAACAAGTCTTCCTGGTAATCAGGAGTCTCCCAAATATTTCTTTCTCCTTTGAGATCACTTCCTATTTCAACTATAAGCTCTTTCTGTCAACCTGCTTTATCAAACCAAATTACTTATGGTGATCAAAGTCTGTTCAATGTTGGAAAATTGTTAAAAGTGACCCCTGGACTCACATTATATGACTTTCATTTTAGTTTTCTTCCAAACCAGAGAATGATTCCAGCCAAAAATTACTGAGCTAAGGAAGTAAGTAAGTGGATACTTTTGTTTAGTTCCTCTCTAGTACCTTGTTGAAATAGGGAGGTAAAACTTCTTGTAACACGTAAGAAGTTCAGAAATTGGAATAAAAACCTATATTGTTGTACCTTGGGCCATGATAACATTTTTTTAAAGACAGTTTCTCACTATGTAGTCCAGGCTGGCCTTGAATTCATGGTAATACTTCTGCCAAAGCTGCCCAAGTGCTGGGATTTGGGCATGTGCTACCATGCCACGCTTGATGAGAAACTTATAAATATGGCCATTATGTGAACCTGCTCTTCTTTAATTGGTCTCACTCATCAATATGATTGTAACTTCAGGACTGTGACTCTGAACGATGAGTTGCAATATATTTTACGTATATTTTATTTTATTTTTCTGAAAATAAAATCAATAGTAGCTTCAGTAATTCCTATAATTAAAAAAGTATAAAGACAGGTGTGATCTTTTAAGAAAAAAGAGGTTAATATTTATATTGAAGTGAAATTAGAAAAAACTGGCTTGACAGGCAGTATCTGATTTTATTTTACTAGTGTCTTCATAATTACAAATTGTAATAAACATGAACTCAGAAATTATAGTGTACACCTAGGGATTTTCAGTGAACATAATGCCAGCAGTTAAAAATAATAGCACCAATACCCAATTCATTTTTCCCAAATAGTATATACTTTTTTTTATACATGTATTTTGAGTAATCAAATGACATTTTTAACTTCTTTATAAAATTTGAGCATAATTTTAAAAGCAGTTCATTACAAAAATAATACACAACTAAAGATCAATATGAAAAAGAATCTTTATTCCCCACAATTTATGATAAATTAATTAGTGAATAAAATTCTTAACATTAAGAATTGATAGTTTTTTCACATGTTCATAGAGTATTCGTTTTTATCAAAACAACTTTTCTAGACCTCTATTATTTTTGTAGGTTGAGAACTCCCTGGATGAAATTAAAAATTGAGATTTCCTTTACTGATGTTGTTTGGCTCCTCCAACCATGTTCAAGGCCTGTTTGAAGAGTTTTTCTTTCTGACACAAATAATGGTACCTAAAATAATACTTACAACTACAACAGACAGAACTACTGACAAAACCACAGCAAAAACATTAACTCTAGAAGAATTTTCGTCTGGACCAGGATCTGCCTCAGGGATAAACAAAGCCACTTGGGCAATGTTGGACACTTTTGATGTCAGGTTGCTTTTGTCTACACTTTGAATGGCAATGAAGATGTGGGTCACATTTTCTTCTGAGATATTTCCTGGTTTAAATGTGAAGGTTTCCTTGGAGTTGGCCTCCTTTGGAACCAGGTCAGTCGTGTTAACTTGAAGAGCATCATCAAAATTGTCTCTCAGCTCAATCATGCTTCCACTTATCCTTATGATATATCGTTGAACTAAGAAAAAATTGCAACTAGTTTAGTAGTTTTAGCATGTCATGAAATTTCTTTCCACCTGTTCTGGAAGATACTCTTTAGTCACACACAGTGTCTCCTTATATTGAAAGTTTTAGCTTTTTTTAAAAAAAATACATTTTCACTATTAAATTCTGGCAAATGCTACTATGTTGTATGAAGAATAATGCTGTTTTATTCATTCAAAAATATCAGATTTTAAAGTTACTAGTATGCTGAACTATCAGTCAGATACTATTCTCCTTTAACCCACATTTACACCCTTTTGCAAAGAGCATCTTTAGCTACATGAATAAGACACACGACACTTTGTTCTTACCTTTACCAACATCAAAATCCTCTCCTGGTGCTGTCCATGTTAGAGTGACCTCTTCTTCTTCCTCAGGGATGGCAGCCAGGTCTGTGATTTGACTGGGTGGGTATGGGTCAGTGACTGGAGTATTTGGAAATCCTGATACCACAAATGCACCTCCAGATGCTGTTCTGCTGAAATTCTCCAGAACTGTCTCAGTATTCTCATCAGCTTCAGGTCTGGCTGGGTTTCCTTCAATTTCCCCTACATCAAATAATCTCCAGTTTAAAATGGGCAAAAGTGAATTGGTCTTTTTTTTTTTTTACAACACAGTGAAACACTTCTCTTATCTCAGTTGTCTTTTTCTTTTCTGCCATATACACAGATACATTCTACTAAGTCTTGTGACACAATATTAAGCTTCAAACTGATGGGAGACTTCTGTCCTTAGTAGCCTAAACAGGATGTTACAGGGTAAAAATAGATGACAAATTGCTTTGGAATGAAGGCTGATTTAATAAGAATAATGTTATATAATTAAATGTATACCCTTGTTCTCTCAAATTATCTCCAAGTTAGAAACATACCTGGGAAAATTTCCAGATCCCTTCCAAATACTTGGCTAGTTTCTTCCTTCCCTGATACAAATACTAAGGGTATTGCAACTGCTAACAGAAAGTCTTGAACACTCAGCATAAAATAGGGGGTGAAAGCAGGGACAGATAGCAAAGAATGCAGTGCACATGCTTGGCGTCACCTTACTCAACACACTTTTTCTTTTGACTTCATGAGGCATTCTAAATATTTAATGTGAGACTGTGTATAATCTGAAGGATAAATCCTGCTTCTGACCTGTATTTATGCTTGTTATATATTAGATTGTTTTCTGTGTCCTGAGCTGAAAGTTGGGTATATCATTGTTGGTATCACCAGGTGTTCCAAAATAACGGAACACAACTGGCATTTTTGAGTACTTACTAAGGGCCTAACTTCTTTCCAAAGCTGAATTTGGAGGCAATTAACTGAGTATCCCAGTTCAAAACAGGAAATCTGTATTGAGTTGTAAAATGAAGCCCACCTCTCTCATACTAAATTGCAAATATTAGTCCAGCCATCACCAGTTTCAGATAGCATGCGGTACTCACCATTCACTACCCAGCCTGGTATATATGCGGCTCTGCTCAGCGCATGCTTTAAGCTTCTCCTGGTAGAGTTTGTTGCCGCATGAGCTCGCACTTTCAAGCTGTATCTGCCATTTTCCGAATAACCTGTAAAGTACCTGGAGTAGACCCCGTCATCTTTGAATGCGTCAGCACCTGGTTGTAGAAACGAAAAGTTATTACTGAAAATGAAATAATAAATAGATGCACTTTCTGAGACAAGCATTGGCCTTTGTAAGTGTATTATCTAGATAAGAGGAGGTATTTAGGAAACAACAGCCTGGAGAATATTTCTGCAATGTTCTGCTAAAACAATATATTGATGAGTCTATGTTCATTAGTTTTTATTTTTAGTGTCTATATAGTTATACCTCTATAACACATATACACATGTTTTGATTTCTATATTTATAATAATTAGTTACACATCACATCTTTCTTTTCCTTATCAATTTATATACAGTTTATAGTAATCTCTTACCTTTTCTCTGCCAATGGCTGTGTTATGAAATTAATCATGCTGTCCCTCTGTATAAATCTAAAGGGTCCTCACTATGAAAAAATTGTGCTTTGGAGGATTTATTTTTGGTATCCTCTACTAAAAGTAGTTGTTTTGCCTTATCTTCAGTAATTCCTTTATACTTTTCACTGCTTTTGTTATCCTCATATGTTAACTCTTTAGTATGACAGAGGAAAACAACATTTACTATTAAAGAAACATTTGAAAGAGCTCAGGACTACTGAGTACTTTGTGATTAGCATGGGAGTCAAATATGAAATTGCAAAACATATTTCCAAAGCACATTTAACATTCTATGTCAGAGGATCTTAAATAAGTGAGTTATAGCACTTGGACCAGCAGTATTTGTATCTCTCAGAACTACAAACTTTAGATATGCTAATTTCTCATACTATCTAGGGAAAACCTCAAAATTATGTTTCAACAAAGCCTCCCGATGATTCCTTTATACACTACAGCAGTGATGGTGGACCTATGCCAGTGTGTTATTTCTTTTTCTTTTAAGACAATATATGCTAATGTGGAGTTATTTTTCTAAGCAAAAACCTCAGTGTTCAAGTTTAATTGCAGTGTCGGCACTTTGCAATAAATAAGTGAATTTGGAGTTGCAGTTTGGAAAATGATCTCTAAAAGGTTCAACATGCCTTCACTAAAGTGTCTGAATGCCTGCTTGAAGCCCTTGTTAATACCAATACCTACTTAGGGAAAGGCATTCCAAGTAGGGTAATTTCACAGTTAATCAAGTATTCATCTGAAAAAATGCCAAGAAATACAACAACATGCAGCTAAGTTTTAATGTTGTGTAATAGTTTTGCAGACAGCGAAAGAGAGAGTTGTGGAAAAACACAATGAGATTCACCAAAGAACAAGTTGTCAACCGCAGTTGAAGATAAGATTAAAACATAACTGAATAAATTACATTGTTCACTGAATTTTTAAAAGAAGTTTCAGACTCTGGAGCAAGGTACCCTCACCTATACAGAACAGGAAGACAGATAATGGCCAGCACTGCTCCTTGTTTCCTGGTATCTAATGGCCCTGTGATGAGCCCTCCCTCCTCTCTTGTGGCGGTTCTAACTGTCCCTAGGCCTCAGGTCTCTGGCCTGTGTGTGTATTTTGTTCCTGATGTCAGAAATTACTTCTGCTTCTCTCCCTTTCCCTGCCAGAGTCTCAGGTTTGGGTTCTTAGCCCCAACTAGCCATGCGGAACATACTTGTTAAGCACTTTGAGAGTTTACTTGATGAAAGTTCCTACTGGTGCTTGTATTCCTTCAACATCTGTCTGAATTCATTGAGTTCCTGTGCTACTTTGCAATATGCAACAGGGACCCAAAACATACCTTGAATTATGAAAATATGGGCTGATTCATAAAAGCCTGTGAATTACCTGCACCATTGTCCAACAGATCCAAAGTTGTTGTGTGTCCATTGTTAGATTCAATGACTGCAGTCACACTGGCTCCAAGAATGGGCACATACCCTTGTCGAACTTCTGCATAAACAATCGTGGGGCTGGGGAAGGTATTTGTGTCTTTATTCATTTTAGCACTCACTGTGATTGGAGGCACAGCAGCATTTGCTGCCCGAGAAGTCACTGTCATAGTGAGTATTTCTGAGCTTGCTTTGGCTTGAAGACTGTAAGTCCATGTGCCCACCTGAAACGTTCAATGAAAACATAAGCATTTATAGTCAAATTACATCCTGTGGTCTGATTATGCAATTCTAAAATACATCATAGATACTTGGAGAAAAATAAACACATAATTGATGGTTTTGACATTTTGAAAAGATTCCAATTGAGACAGTTTAGACAGTGCGCCCCAACTAGTGTCTGCATTGTGTAACATCTGAATTCAAAAAATATATTTTGGAAATTTTTCTTGGTTTTGGTCTTATACTTTAACTTCAAGGAAAATCTGCACATCAAGTATCCCAGACTCTTCCTATACCTCCTCACAGAATTATTCTTCGATTACCTTCTTTTCCTTCCTCTGATACATGAGTTTTTTCTCGTTTTTGTTATCATTCCTACTTGCAGAATCACACAATATGGAGAGTTCATAGTATTTTGTACTCATTTGACATTTTGTAAAATCATTGGCATTTACAATTACAACATTGAACAGTTTGCAACTTTCAAAATGCACAGCAAGTCCAAAAGGTGGTTACTCACCTGTGCATCTCCTGGAATACTGAGATAGGCCATTTGGGAAGCAGTGTCCTGAGTGAAACCTGCTGTCGGTGTTCCACTGGGATCCCAGAGAGAAATGCTGGGAGGCTGCTTGGTCCAGGTGACAAGAAAGAATGTGTCCTTTCCCACTGTGCTGTCGACTGTCACAGTGTCATTCATCCAGGCACCACTGTTCAAATTTAATCCCTTACTTTCAAGCTGTTTAAATATATGTTAAAAATGAGTGAATACAGACAAATCTAATCATATGCTAATGAATTTTATTATTCTTGTTTTGTTTTAAAGATGACTCTCAATTTATGTTCTGAAAACAAACGTGTATGGCAGACCATGTTAGACTAGTGATCTTTGCAAAAGCAGATTGGGATGCAACAACTAGGGTTCTGAAAGAAGACTCTATACAATAAAAGCCAGAAATATAATAAAAGATAGGAATATGATTTTCATAAATAGGATATGATTCTATCAATTTTTTCCACAGCTCACAGAGAAATATGCACTATAGTCTTTCATATTAATGTAGGTCACAGCAACAAAGAAATATTAGTTGTAGGGTGTGTGTGTGTGTGTGTGTGTGTGTTACCCTCAGTTTAAATTCATGATGATTCAATGGACATTTACAGGGAACTAGAGTGTTTGAGTAGTGTAATGAATTATATCTACATGTGCCTCATGTGCTCATAGGTGGGGATATTGGTAGGTGGATAGATTATGGGTGTGTGATACTCATCTCTGGATTATTCCACTAATGAGTTTCTAGCTAAATGTGCTATTGGGACTAGATGGATCAGTGGGTTTGTGGCCATAAGCCATGACAGCTGACTATAGACTGAAACCCTCACAAAATGTGAACTAAAACAAACCTTTTCTATTAGGAATTTTAGTTGTTAAGCATTGTTTTTCAGCAGTAAGAGCTAACTAAGACAGGTTGTGGTACTAGAGAGGTGGGGTCATTGCTGTGACATTTTCCTGGGAACTGTGACATTCTCCTGGGAATGCCTTCAAATGCAGAAGGCATTTGAAAGGTTTGGAGAAGCTGGCTGAAAAGGAGCCCTAGAATTCTGTGAGCCAACTTGATGGGAGATTCTGTTCAGAGCTGAGAGGACCAACTTGCTCACCTGGAAAGATCAAGTTCCGGAGGTTTCATTGGGGAACAAGGACTGTATTGGTAATTGGACCACAGGCCATGTGTGTTATGGCCTGCAGTATTTTGTAGGATAATTTGTCTGCATTTTCTCAGGTCCTGAGAATTTGTGGGAGTGTAAGACTAAGTATGGTAAACTAATTCATCTGGCAGAGGAGATTCTAAGGCATCCAAATATTTAAGTTAAGTTTGTGTACCTGTAGGGGGATTTGAACCAGCTGTACATTGATAATGGAGAGCAAACAACTTAGCAGAAAATGTTATGAAGTTTTGAGTTTGGCCAGAAAGGAATTCCTGATAAAATTGGTGCCTGCAAATATGGAACAGGGGAGATATTGGTTGCTGCAAAGATTAGTACTCAAAAAAGGCAAGTATTTTGGAAGAGGACAATAAGAAACCTGCATGGGGTGAATGTGAGGAATCAGCAAGACCCAACTTCTACAGGCTCAAACTTGAATGGGTGAACAACTTTGAGAAGAGAGCCCCAGCGGAGCTTACTGCAGAATGGTGGCAAGTCTAGAAAATGAAAATTTATTTCCCAGGATTCCATTCACCATACTCAGTCATCCAGTTACCCAGAGGCCTCCGCAACCACAGCATGATGCAAAAGGGCTCTGTTAGTGCGCAAGCTTGAGGGAGACCTCAGTGTTCTGGCTTTATGGGCACCCAGACTGCATGAACTTTGATACCAAGCAGGCTGCTACCTTGTTTTGAGTAGAAGGCCTGGGAGGACAGGCAGCAAAAAATAATTTTGTAAACCCATGAGTGTGAAGCTGAAAGGGTAACGGAGATCTCAGAAAACTGGAGAAATCAGCAATGTGAAACATTTTAGGAAAACTACTAGGAGTAAGAAAATTGGCCCCACAATAAATGTAATACACCACATCAAACAATAAATGTAATACATCACATCAACAGAGCCAAAAACAAAAACCACATGGTCATCTCAATAGATGCAGAAAAAACTTTCGATAAGGTCCAACACATGTTCATGATAAAAACCCTTCAGAAAGTCAGAATACACGGTGTCTACCTCAACCTTATAAGGCCATCTATGACAAACCAACAGCCAATATTATACTAAATGAACAAAAACTGAAAGCTTTCACTTTAAAATCAGGAATAAGACAAGGATGTCCACTATCACCACTCCTGTTCAATATAGTTCTGGAAACACTAGCCAGGGCAATCAGACAAGAGAAAGAAATAAAAGGAATAAAGAGAAAAGGAAGAAGTTAAATTATCACTATTTGAAGATGACATGATACTTTATATAGAAGACCCAAAAAACTCCATTAAAAGACTACTAGAGGC
Organism: Dolichotis patagonum; assembly: GCA_004027295.1. Taxonomy (NCBI): domain Eukaryota; kingdom Metazoa; phylum Chordata; class Mammalia; order Rodentia; family Caviidae; genus Dolichotis; species Dolichotis patagonum. The sequence goes on along the minus strand of PVJX010021530.1, from coordinate 11,163 downwards.
AATAAGCAAATTCAACAGTGTAGCTGGCTATAAAGTCAGTGCTCAAAAATCAATCACATTCCTGTACACAAACAAGAAGCTCACCGAGAGAGAAATTATGGAAATATCACCCTTCAAATAACATCTAAAAAAATGAAATACTTAGGAATCAACTTAACTAAAAATGTAAAAGACCTATATACTGAAAATTATACTACTCTAAAAAAGGAGATTGAAGAGGATATTAGAAAATGGAAGGATATTCCTTGCTCTTGGCCAGGAAGAACCAACATCATGAAAATAGCCATACTCCCAAAACTGTTATACATATTTAACACAATCCCAATCAAAATACCATCAACATACCTCACAGATCTGGAGAAAACACTCCTAAAATTCATTTGGAACCAGAAGAAACCTAGAATAGCAAAGGCAATTATGGGCAATAAAGGCAAGGCAGCAGACATCTCAATTCCTGACTTGAAACTATACTACAAAGCCACAGTGATAAAATCAGCATAGTACTGGCAAAGAAATAGACCAGAGGATCAATGGAACAGATTAGAAGATGCAAGTACAGGTACGAAGACACTCAGCCCACCTGATATTTAATAAAGGGGCTAAACATGTTCACTGGAAGAAGGATAGCCTCTTTAATAAATGGTGTTGGAAAAATTGGCTCTCCACATGCAGAAGAATGAAACTAGATCCATGTGTATCACCATGCACAAAACTAAAGTCTAAGTGGATCAAAGACCTAAACATTAAAACAGAAACACTAAATCTACTAGAAGATAAGGTAGGTAGAAATCTTAGAGACAGGGGTAGGCAAAGAATTCATGAACAAAATGCAAACTGCATGGGAAACACTTCAGAGAGTCAACAACTGGGATCTCATATTGTTGAAAAATTTCTGCACTTCAAAAGAAATCACCATCAGAGTGAAAAGAAAACCCACAGAATGGGAAAGAATTCTAGCCAGCAACCCCTTAGACAAGGACTTATATCAAGAGCATATAAAGAATTGAAAAACATCGATCCCCCCAAATTCAAAGACCCCCTCCAAAAATGGGCAGCTGAGATGAACACACAGATCTCATATGAAGATATTCAAATGGCAAATAAATAAATGAAGAAATGTTCACCATCACTGGTCATTCAAGAAATGCAAATTAAAATAACATTGAGATATCATCTCACACCGGAAAGAATGGCTGCCATCAAGAAATCAACTAATAACAAATGTTGGTGAGGCTGCGGGGGAAAAAGGAACACTGCTCCACTGTTGGTGGGAGTGCAGACTGGTGCAACCACTATGGAAATCAGTATGGAGAATTCTCAGAAGACTAGGACTGGAAGCTCCATTCAACCCAGCTATTCCCCTCCTGGGTATTTTCCCAGAAGAACTGAAAAGTTCATATCACAGTGATATATGTACACCCATGTTTATAGCAGCACAACTTGTAATAGCTAAATCTTGGAAACAACCAAAATGCCCATCAACTGCAGAGTGGATGAAAAAGATGTGGTAGTTTTACACAATGGATTATTACTCAGCTATAAAAAAGGATGCTCTTGAGGCCTTCATAGGGAAATGGAGACAACTTGAGACTATCCTCATTAGTGAAATAAATAAGAATCATATTTATAAATATCACATTATGTCTCTAGTGTAAAAAGTAATAAGAACTGTAGGAGTAATAAAACCCAAAATGCATAATTTCTACTGTGAAAAAGAGAGGAAAAGAAAGTGCTCTGAAGGATATAACCACATGTATGTTTAAGTGTGGAAGATAGATGACCATATTACTGTTTTTGTTAGATTGTGAAGAACTGTTAATGGTCTCACTGTTTGAATGTCTACTTTGTGTGCTTTAATTTTGTAACTTGAGCAACTATTTCCAATGATGACAGTATGTAACTTGTCAAGTGGCGAATTCTTAGTGTTTTTGTTTTTGTTGTTGCTGTTCTTTTATTTTTTCCCTTGGGAATTCGTATTGTTGCTACCCTTCCTATCTTTTGTTTGGTTGTGCTTTTTTTCTCTTTAAATAAAATTAAAAAAAAAAAAAAAGAAAATTGGCCCCAGACAGAAACAATGAGAGTTATAACCAACAGCAGTGCCACAGGGATGGAGTCACCCAAGCCCTTGGAGTCTGTATCTCACCAGTATTTTCTCAGTGCTGGACATGGAACTACAGGATGTAATGCTTGCCCTTCTGAGGTTCAATCTTGCTTTGGTGCTCTTCCTTCCTTTTCCAGTGTGAATATGACTTCGTATCTTGTAAATTCTTTCTTTTGGTTATTCAGGGACTCAAAGCTAAGAGTTTGCCTAAATCTCAGAGAAGATTTTGGACTGGGAATTTCAGCATCACTGTCAAGATTTTGGCATCACTTACAGATGGACTAAATGAATTTTATATACAGAGGAGATGAGTCCTCTGAGGACCAAATATGGAATGTAATAGTTTGTATCTAGATGTTCTATAAAAGCCTTATTTGACCATAGGTTGGGCTTTGTGAAGGTTACTAGATCACAAGAAGATACTCATCAGTGAATTATGCTACTGATCAGTTTATATTGGATGTGATGTTGGGAAGAAATGGGTCACTGGGGTGTGGATCGAATACTATATGTCCTTTATATATCTCTATACTACCTGCTGCTTCCTACCTGCCATGCTTTGAGCTGTTTCTCCTCTTCCATGCTACCCTACTTTGAAGTAAGCCAACTATGAAATGAAACTTCTATAAACTGTGACCAAAATAAACCTTTCCTCTTGAGAGCTGTAAATGTAGGGTATTCTGCACCAGTGATAAGAAAGTAGTAAGTCAAATAAGACACAATAAGATCCTCAGATATAAAATTAGTACTAGTAAATAATTGAGCCAAACATTCATGAATATTTCCTGATGTGGAATCTTGAAATAATATTTCACAAAGGATAGAGTGTGAGGAACTGGACAGTACATATATTCCAGAAAAGGTCAAACAGATGTGTGGAGCATGGCCTCGTAAGAAGAATTAAATGATGGGACCTTCTCTGAGAGGAGATTTAAAGAAGTTATTCAAGTTCTTGTTGATAGCACTTAGTATAGGAAAGCCAACTTTTTTGTTGGATTTCCATATTGTTTAAATGACAAAGATGTATAAGTTTCTCACACAGAGCATGATTTGGCTAAATAAAAATTCACTTTCAATCTGATACCCTATATTCTCTTTTTGTACCATTAAGTGTCTACTTTAAATATGCTATTTGGAGTTACCACTACCCACTCAAAATTATTAAAGTAAAACTTTAGTTGAAAACAATATTGTCTAAGTCAGCTTTTCAAAAACCCGTAGTTCTTTCTGCTAGTCAGTTTCACACAGTAATATCATTATTCTCTCCATCAACTGGGTTGAAAAATCTCAGAAATGTCCCTCATGTTTTATGATTTTTTTCATCCATTCTCTGCCAGGTTGGATCTCAGATGAATTTTTAAACTTTTACAGGATAAATCTACAGATGAGATCTCCAAAGCAGTCTATAAATGTTAAACCCATTTCATGTAATTTCTGCTCTCATTGTTGGGAAGTGGAGGAAATTGGTGTGTTTGTTCTGTACAAAGTCTGGTTTTCATGGGAAAATGATATTAGATTTTAATGCTATTCTTCAACTAAACTTTATGGCAAAATGAAAAAATGATCTCTATTTTGATATAATTTACTCTTATTTCAGCACTGAATTTGATTTCACTTAATGAAATTAAAGAATCACACCCACTTTAGATTTTAATTTTAATTAAAATTTCACTTTGAGAAGGTTATAGAAGTAACAAATTATTTTTCTTGGTTATGGAAATGCAAACAAAACTCCCGCTGTGAGAGCTCTCACCTGAATGGACTTCTGACTGACACCAGCATTTTCTGATGTGAGGGCAGCAAAAGCATCAATGAGCCCATTGTTCTCAGCATTATCTGAAGCATAAAAATGATTTCCTCCTAAAAGGTAAATGCACAATGAGGTTAATTTCTAGAAAATAAGTGCTTATACATTTTAGTGATTAGTAACATAAAAGTTTAATGAAAGTCATAGTTTCCACATGTACTATTAAAACAGACTAGTGTCAGATAGCTGTAAGATTAATTCTGAAATTTTAATTTAAAATCACATAACTAGGAAGGAAAAAGATACCGTCATACCTCAGCGTCAAATGTCAGCTAGATTAAATACATCAAATCATCAGATAATAAAAGAATATGGTTACAATTCTGTGTATTTAAGTTCAGGATTTTTACACAGTACTTTTGGAGAATTGTTCACTTTATTTAAGATACAGTTCCATTGAAGTTGATGCTTAAATTTTGCAGGTAAATTAAATAAAAAACAAAATATTAATGTTTATCTATATTCCTATATTATTAAGAAATGTTGTCTGGTTATGTGATTTAATTAGCAGTTTTCTTCTCTTTTTATATAACTCAGCTCCAAGTACCCTGAGAACATAGACTGACTCTGGTGTCCAGTCCCTGCACAGGATCCTCAGAGCAGGAGCTCCAGAGAAGGTGCGCAGCTGTCAACCCAGGCATTAACACAGTCCTACCCGAAGCCCGGAATGTGTAAAAACATTGTAACCTGTTTCGTTGCTCATCTGTATGACTGCTTGATCCGCAGATGGTCCCAGAGCAATAAAATGAATGATGACCCCGCTTTGTGTCACTTCATTAACACAACCGCTTGCCGTGGGGTCTTCCCCGTCAGTCAGCAGCACTACTTCAGATCCGTCCAATTGGGAGTCTAACTTTCTAATCACCTGCAAACATTTTTTCAGGCACAGTTAGCACTGTAGATCAAACAGATCAATGGGAAAGCAGACAAATACAGAGAAAATAAAGAAAAAATATGTAGAGAGAAGAGAGTCTTTGTTAAAAAGTCAGAATCTACAATCAACATCTGGGTTATCTTTTTTCCTGTTTTTGTACTGAAGATTGAACCAGTCTCATTGCACTGAACTATATTCCCTGGCCCGTTTTGCCCTTTAACTTGGGACATTGTTTCTCTACATCACTTCATTTTGTCTCACACTTGTGCTCTGTCTGATTTGACCTCCCAGAGTGCTGGGATTACAGGCATATACTGACACATATAGTTGTCCTGGGAAATCTGAGATATAAATGTTTTCCTGCTCTGCTGATGTGCGGAATGTTTATCCAAATGAACACTGGCGGGAATGAGCTTTGGGAAATGCTGCTTTCATTAAACAAGGGCTCCATCTCAGCTCAGGAAACTCAAATAGTTCAGACACCCAAAATATATCCAAGACATGCAGCTATAAGTACTTTTTTTTAAAACTTTCTTTAACATGATTATCCTCTTAGAAGCCTTCAGGATATAAAGTCTGTGGTCTGTATAGCTCAATTCATTAATAATCCATTAATAATCAATGGCATACAATGTCATTGATTCCAAATTAGAACATTTCTACATGCTTATAAGTGAAAGATAAGTTCAGTTCTAAACTTGGTGAGGTTTGAGATTTATTAGAAAACTATTAATTTACTTTTATTAGTAACTAACATCAAGGTAAGCGTATCACTGTTGATTAAAGACCAAATGAACAAGGTTTGTTGAGTTCTATATGTATCTTCAATCCTTTACTTATAATAGCCCTAGAATTTAAAAGTCAGAGTTCCGAATCTAGCTGCCCATAGAGAGGAGAAAAATAATTTAGCTTAAAATTGCAGTTACATTTTATTTTGTCTGATAATTTTAATTGGTAATGGCTTCCTTGAGCACCATTTTGAGAATCTGATTCTAGGCAAAAAGAGAAAAAAATGTCAGATGACCAGAAAATTTCTTGGACTTGGTGAAGAGATACGTGTAGAATCTGGGAGAGTTGATATATAGAAATCCCTAACAAAGCTGGAATCAGAAAAAATTCACTACTCGCATTAGAAATTTTGCATGTCATGCGACAAGGTGTAGAAAAATTTACAGCATTAATGCAGCATGTTCATCACATTTCCCATGCTACAAATTTGAGTGAAAAATGAAAATCAGGGGATGAAGTCGAGCTCTCTGACTTCAACTCTCACTTTTTTTTTTTTGGTACTGGGGATCGAACTCACAACCTCACATTTACCAGGCAGATGCTTATGCCACTGAGCTAAATACCCAGCCCACCTCCCACTTTCTTGGGTGAGTTTATTCACTCAGAACTTATAATGTGTCAGTCACTGCATGGTTTCCCCATTCATGGAAAGAATTTAATTCATTTTCATATTTACCAAGGTTTCTGTGAGAGACGGAGTGACAGATGAGCAACAAAGACACAGCTCACATGTACAGCCAAGAAGTGTGTAATTCAAGATAAATTCAAAGAATTATAGTTATCATTTTCTTAGTAGGTGATTTTTACCTCTAATGCAGTTCTAATTCCACTGCAGATGGAAGTTCCTCCGCTAGCTTGTGTAGGCAAGCTCTTCACCAGGGTGTCTCTTTCACTGTTGCTTCTTACTTGTATTAACTCACTTTTAATGCTTGCAGTACTGTCAAAGTGAACCATTCCTACCCAGGACCCGTTTTCCACAGTCTGCAGCAGGAAGTGTTTTGCTGCTTGATTCATTCGATTGAGGCGGTTACTGCTCTGAATGAAAAAGTAAAAGAAAACAACCAAGTAGTTTTCAACTGGGAGATAATAGCATCACTGATGATGAATATATACATTTACCAATAAGAATTTTTCAATAATAACTGCTATTATTGATAAAAATTGTTCTCTTTTTTCAAGTGATGATGTTGAAAAATATGACTATGTGTATTATGGGACATGTATGGTTTAGTGAGGAGCTTATGTTTTTTTAACTAGAGATGATTTTTTGCTACTAAACACTGAAGCTAGAGATTGAAAGAATATAGATTGAGTTAAAAATGTGAATGGTGATTCACAAGTTAGAGGTCCTTTACCAGCTATCTTAGATGAAGTCACCAAGCAAACTAGAATATTTTAGATTTCTTCAGAGTTGAATTTGCTTCATTCACCAAGGACTAGTCTACCCTGAGTGAGAAAATTACCTGAGCTGACTAAATTCTGAGAACCCCATTCCCTACCAAGGGCCTTTGTCTTCTGCTCCTAACTCTTCCCCACAATTTATTCACCAGCAATTTGATTGGAATTGCACTTTTGTAACCTGTGAAGATTCACACCACCAACCTCACCAATCTCTGAGTGGCCGAAAAACTGAAAGAATTTCTCCTAAAATCAGGTATGAGAAAAGAATATTTATTCTCTTTCTCCTATTCAATATGTACATGAAATTTTATCCATAACATTAGGCAAGAGAAAAAATAAAAGGGATTCAAATAGGATAGGAAAAAACCACATTATCGCTATTTGTAGATGGCGTGACCCTATATTCAGAAGATCCTAAGGACTTCACTGATGGTTTTTTAGACCTGGTAAACACATTCAACAACAACATAGGGTTAAAAATCAACACAAAAAGTGGCTTTTCTACATACCAATGATGAAATAACTGAGAAAGAACTCATGAACACAATTCTATTCAATAGCTTCCAACATATTTACCTAGGAATCAACCTAACCAAGGAATTGGAAGTCTTCCACCATGAAAACTGAAAGAAGACAAGAAATGAGGAAGAAAGGCATTAGGAGTTGGAAAGACCTTCCATGTTGATGAATTGACAGAATTAGTATTGCTGAAATGGCCACATCACCAACAGTGAGGTACACATGTAATGCAATATCCGTTAAAATACCAATGCCATTCTACACAGAACTAGAAGAAACAACCCTAAATTCATATGAAAACACCAAAGAGGAAGAATAGCCAATGCAATGGTCAGCAAAAAGAATAAGGCTGGAGTCATTACAATACCTGATTTCAAATTATATTACGAAGATATATTTAAAAACAGCATGCTTCTGGCACAAACATAAACAGGTGGACAATGGAATAGAAACAAGACTCAGAAATATACTCATAAGACTGCCACCTAGGTTTGCCAAAGGAGCCAAAAAATACATTGGATAAACAACAACAACAAATGGTGCCCAGAAAATTGCATATTCCTATGTAGAATTTTAAATTATATCATTATTTCTCACCTGGTTTAAAAATCAATTCCTAATGGATCAAAGACCTATGTATAAGTCTTGCAACTTTGAAACACTTAGAAGGAAACATAGTGGAAATACTTGAAGCCATAATTACAGGAAAGAACTTTCTAAATTGGACTCCAATAGCACAAGAAATGATAGCAAGAATGAACAAATGGGATTATGTCAAACTAAAGTTTCTGCACATTAAGGGAAGAATCAACAGCATAAAGAAACAGTCTATATTGTGGCACACAAATCTTTTCCAGCTACTCTGCTGACAGAGCATTAATGTTTAGCATAGATGAGTAACTCTAAAAACCTAATACCAAAATCTAAGTAGCCCAATCCATAAATGGGCAAGGGAATTATTTCTCAAAAGAAGAAATATAAGTGAATGATAAGCACATGAAGAGATGTTCAGATCTTTAGGTAAAAGCAAACCAATCTACACTAAAATTTTAGCTCAGCTCAGTGACTATTACATTTGATATTGTGTGTGAAGATATGGTCAACTATTTTGAAGAAAACAAGAGACATTTTGGTAGCCACTGGTGATATACTGTTTCCTTGTTGTTGAACTCCTGTGTTTCTTGCATTGCTCTGTTCTGATTTGCTTTATTCTGTTCTGTTTTTTATTCTCTTTAAAATAAAAAAAGAATAAACAACAACAAACCAATGCATGTAAGGATGGCATAGGGAAAGGAATCCTTTTGTATTCTTGGGGGGAATGTGAATTCGTATCTTCACTATGAAAATTAAGTATGGAATTTCTTTTAAAAACCAAAAGTAGAACTACTATTAGATATAACTATACCACTCCTTGTTAGATGCCAGAAGGCATGAAAGTCAGCATGCCACATGATACCTAAATATTCATAATTTTGCAGCATAATTTGCAGCAGTCATGATATGGAACCTGGCTGGGTGCCTAACAGTGAATGAATAGAAAAGAAAGTAAGCTATATATACATAGTGGACTGTCACTCAAGCATAATGAAGAGTGAAATTATGTCATTTACAGAAAATAGGTAGAACTAGATGACTGCATTGGATATGATCAAAATATGTCATTTGCATGTATAAAAATATCACACTGAAAGTTTTATAAAACTATCAGGAACTAGTTATTTTAAAAATAATTTAGACCATTTTTGAGGTGATATCACAATGTGTACAACTCCTCATGTATTTGTCTTCTCTACTTCCTCATCACTCCACTCCTTCATGCCACCTCATCACAACCAGTACCCAAATTTCCTTCTAATCTCCTTGAGCCAAATCACTGTGAAGAATTCATACCTGCCCTTGTTTGTGGTCTCTCCACTACTTTGCTTTGTCTTTAACCTGAATCTGCCCTTACCCTGTCAATGGGAGATTGATCATCTTTTCCCTATCAGAAATCTTTCATCTCAGTGACATTTCCTGGATCATTTGTATGTGATAGAATCAGCACATCACGAGGGTCTTTGAAATCCTGTGTCACTGTGGCTCATCTCACTCATCTCTATCATTCTCTGCCCTTTTTAATACTACATTTCTCCCATTATCTGCAATTATTTCTGATCTCAGCATGCTTTCTTTAGCCCCAGATGTACCATCTTTCTGGGTTCCTAATCAAAATTCAGACTACTGATACAATTTAGATATACATAATGATTACATTCATCACAGAAAATTTATACCTTGTACATAATATATTTTGTTTATTCTTTTTTTTCTCCAGTCCCCTCCTCTCTCTGAAGCTCCTCTTCCACTCCTTTTTTACATAGGATTTTTCCGTTTTATTCTTTTTATCTAACAAAACTTTTCCCTTCCACCCAGTCCCTGAATTCCCTTTCCTTGTTAACAATTACTTACTGTTTCACAGAATCTATAATTCATTTTGCTTCTTATTTACACTTTCACTTTCTCACACCAGAGACATAAGGAAATATTTACACACGTATATCCAATTTATTTCACTTAAAACACACAAAAGAAACCACCAACAGGCTGAAGAGACAGTTCATACACTGGGAAAAAATCTTAACCAGTTGTTTTTCAGACAAAGGACTAATATTTAGAACATATAAAGAATTGAAAAAAATTAGATCCTCCCCAAATATAAAGACACAATCCAAAAATGGGCATGTGAAATGAATAGATACTTCTCAGATGAAATAGTAGAAACAAAATAAATACAGGAAAAAATGGTCAACATCACTGATCATCTGACAGATGCAAATTAAACAATGCTGAGATTAAAGAATGGCTATCACCAAGAAATCAATCAATAACCAACACTGGAGGGGGCATGGAAAATAAAGGAACCCTTTTCCATGGTGGGTGGGAGTGTAGACTGGTGCAACCACTGTGGAAATCAGTGTGGAGAGTCTTCAAAAAACTAAGAGTAGAGATCCCATTGGACCCAGTTATTCTTCCTCTAGGCATCTTCCCAATAGAATTAAATGCGTCATACCACAGTGATATATGCACACGATGTTTATAGCAGCACAGTTTATAATACCTGAGTCTTAGAAACAACCCAAATGTCCATTAACCACGGGTAAAAAATCTGCAGTTTCTTTATACAATGGAATACTACTCAACCATAAAAAGAAAAAACTTGAGACATTTATAGGTAAATGGATGGACCTTGAGACTGTCTTCCTTAGTATCTACATATTATTTATGGAGATTTTTGTTAGTTACTTTGAGCATGAAGGGGTCACTCATACAGATGGTACAAATAAGATAATGCTATATGAGGAATATCACTGATTGATCTTTTAAAAACCAGGAATAGCACTTAGCAGCCATTACTCCTCAAGTTGCTCAAACATTTTCAATAAAAGGGACTTAGTTTAACAAAATTTCATTTTTAATCCCCAGCTCTGATCTTTGAAATAAAGCTTGACTACCAGCTCTCTGCAATAAACCATCTATCTTCTTGAGAAAACAATGGAGCCAGTTGGGTAAGGTCTTTTTAACTCTACTGACATCTTTTTTTTTTAACTGCAAGTTTTCTTTGCAATATCTTGAGATCATAATTCCAAGAAATGACAGTACTTTATGTTGCCATGCAGTTTGGAACAATTCAGG
>PVJX010021529.1:0-31750 GCA_004027295.1 Dolichotis patagonum | reverse complement strand
TGTCCTGTGTCCTAGGCATGGTGCACTCGTGCAGTTCTCACCTGGCAGTGGCCTGTGTAGCTCCAAGAGCAGCTGTGAGGCTCCCCCACTGGGTGGGGTGCAGGACACTGGACATGGGAAGCCGGGACACAGGAGCCATGGGCCAGCCCACCAAGCAGCCCTGACCTCCCTGAGGGTGGAGATGATGGAGGATTTGCTGGAGCAGTGCACGGGGTAACCCGGCCCTGTCTGAAGGGGCTCGTATTTCAACAGGGACCTGTCCCGGAGGTTTTTGTTGGTGCTGTAGACAACACATCTGGTGAGCTAGAAGCCTCTCGTTACCTACCGAACAAGAGAAGGAAGCAGGTTGCAGCCCTGTTTGAGGTGGAGGACGCGTGTTTTGCGGACTGTCAGCAGGTGGTTTGCATGCACAGCTGTTCCGGTGCCTCTGTATAGCCCTGCATGCCAACAGGCTGCCCTTAATGCCTCAGTCCTCACCCCTTGAGGGGCAAGGAAGGCTGGAGGCACACCCAGCCTTGCCTGTGAAGTGACTCAGACTTTGGCTCTTGTGAGGATGACATTTTACAGATGCTCTGTGTCCTTCCATCCTGTCTCCAGCTTTTATTTCTTATGAAACTTTCTTCTTTGACATCTGGAGAAATTTTCCCTGGTGGGAGCTCCACAGCAGCCAGGACCCTTCTCACAGAGCAGAGCAGGAGTCCGGCTCCTGGGGCTGCAGGGACCCAGCACCAGCGGGGAGTCTGTTGGGGCTACACTGGTCCCCTGTTAGCAGGTCATGGCATGGTCTCTCCCGCGGTGTGGACACCTGGCTGAACTTAGTGTCTGTCTCCGGAGGCTCAGTCCTGGGGTCCCGCATTCTCTGCAGCATTTGGGGGCATTACAGGATTCCTTAACAACATAAGAAATGACTTGCTGAGTGTGGTGATGCGTGCTTGTAATCCCATCACCCAGGCAGGGGGATTGCGGGTTCTAGGACATCACACAGGAAGACTTTGTCTCGGAAATGCGAAACTGGGTGCAGTGAAAGTGCTTTTGCTTATGAGGAACAGGGTAACCTCAAGGACCAGCGGGATGATACTGTGAGGTTTACCTCTGGCCTTTCCGAGAGGGTGCTGCCATTCTCTGAGTAAGGTGACCGCACGTGCGTTTCATGAGGGCTCAGTGCTGGATCCGCGCCGGTCAGCGTGGAAGGCTGGGAGCCAGGCGTGTCCTTCCTCTGTGGCTTGGGTGTGGCAGTGAGCACCCTGTAGGGCCCGCTTTGTACAGCACGCAGGGGTGGGCCTGGCTGGGGGCAGAGCACTTGTAGCTGTGAGGTTCTGGGTGTCATCCTTGGTACCCCCAACAATGTAAAACAGAAAGTAAAATAGAGGACTGATGTGTGAGGAAGGTCTGAGCCCGTGAAGAATCGGACAAAGCTCTGTCCTGGCTCTAGGCCTCTACCTTAAATGAAATGATTGACCACGTAGGAAAATAATACAGCTCCGAGAAGGATTCACTTTCTTTGGAAGTTGGCAAAAATATTCAAAAATCCACTGAACTGTAAGTTGATGAAAAACCTATAAAGGACAGAAACAAGAAGACAAGGAATGGAGACTGATAGTAAAGCTCCCACTAAAATGGTCATTACATATTTTAGTGTAAGACAACTTCTTTAGAGTTCTAGAAAATACAGGGGAATGCTGTGTGTATCACATTGGCTTTTGAGGAACAGGGTGACCGCCCCGCCCCAGGGGTCCTGCAGGGATTCGTGCCCTCTAAGTGCCAGTGTTCCTAAGCTTCATTAAAAACCACATAAAACCTGCATGTTGTGCCTGGGGGCCAGGCCAGGAGGTGTTCTCACAGGGTCAGGAACAGCAACCCTCCATTATTTCTCGTGGAGGACCAGGTATCCAGAATGGTGGGTCAGGGGTGCAGAAGGCCGCCTGGAGAAAGAGGTAGGGTGGCTGTCAGTGCTTCAGAAGGATGAGGGTGTGGCTTCCCTCAATTGGGTCGCCCATTTTGCCTCTCAGGGTTGAGTTTAATTTTATTAAAAGGGCGTTAGGGATGGAGCTGAGGGGCAGGGCACTGGCCTAGCATGCCCTGTGTCCTGGCCTTTGTCCCAGCACTGGAGAACAAGAACAGTGTGTGACCTGACAGCTGCAGTCCGAGTGTGGGCAAAGTGGGCCGAACATGGCCAGGGCACACTGGCTGGGCCATTGCCTGGCCGCCATCTTTGCTTATCACAGAGCTGGGCATTAGTCCTTCAGAGTCTCCCTGGGCCACCCCTGCATTTACTGTCGTCCCCACAACCCCCATGTGATGCAGAGAGGGCAACAAGTCCCTCCTTTTGGCTCCTCTCTCCCTCCCCCAGGGGTCCTACAGAGATTTGTGCCCTCCAAGGGCCATGTGCCTCTCCTCGAGGCTGATTGCCCCCATCCATCTGAGCCCCCTCCCACAGGGAGGGCAGCAACCAGCTGTCCCTAGGTCTACACCTGAAGGACAGATGGTAGGGATTGTACCTCGAACAGGTCTGGAGGGCCAGGGGCTGGTCACAGTCAGGCCCCCAGTCAGTACCATAGCTCAGCTGGTGCTCTATGGTGCATTTGCAAGAGCTGATGTCGATGTCATCAAGCAGTTAGAACATCAGTCACCTGGACTTATTTTCTACTCGTATAAGAAGGAAATGACTTATTTTAAAGTTTATCATTTCATTAGGATTATTTGTTTGGTTGAGCATGGTGCTGCAGGCCTATAATCCCAGAACTCTGGGAGGCTGAGGCAAGAGGATTGGGAGTTCAAGCCTAGCCTGGGCAGTTTAGTGAGACCTTGTCTCAAAATAAGAAATTGAAAAGGGCTGGGGGTGTAGCTCAGAGTACCTCTGTACAGCCCTTCTTACCAGCCTTGCTGTGGGGGTGAACACCTGGTTCTTGGCAGCTAGGAGTTTGGGGAGCAGCCAGCACCCACTTTTCAGTTGTATTAGTCACTTTTCTGTTGTTGAAACAAAATAACTGACCCCCATAACTTAAAGGAAGGTAGTCAGTGAGTTCAGTCCACAGTCAGCTCCAAGACAAGATGGGCTCGGTGGAAGAACATGGCGGAAGAGAGCTGTTCACTGCGGGGGGGCAGGGCAGGAATACACCCTCCAAGCTAGACCCCAGACCTCCAAACACAAGTCAGCTACAAAGTCATCAGTGGAGGGATCCACTGGTGAGTGTGGCACCCTGTGATCCCGTCATCTTCCAAGCACAATACAAGGGGGCCATTTGAGACCTTAACTGTGATGTCAGCCTCTGCTCCATCAGCCTGTGCGAGGGTTGTACCTCCCTCCAATCCCTCCAGCCCCGTCGCCACTCCTGGCTGGATCGAAGTTTAATTCTGGGCGAGTAGGAAGTCATGGGAGACAACAGAAACCCAAGGGTCTTTGTGAAGGAGGTGGAGCCTCATTTTTGGGCTTCAGCCTCTTTTAGACCCAACCCTGTTCTGTATCCTCCAGGAGCCTTCTGAGGGAGGAGCTCTCACCGCCCCAGTGCCGTCCTCATGGCCTTGACCCTTGCACTTCCCATGTAATTGTGTGTCGTATTGGCCCCACTATGCTGTCAGCTTTGCAGGATGGGGGCCCCTGGTGTCCTCGCACCTGCAGAAGCTCACGTGGCTCAGGAGCTGGCTGCGCAAGTGAGGCTGCTTGTGTGACGCACCAGCATGCGGAGAAGTGGGTAACTCGTCTGGCTCAGTGGGACTCAGTGGCTGCCCGCTGGAAGCCAGCAGGAAGCTGATGGAGGCGGGACCTCCAGATGCATCACTCATGTCAAGAGTCGCAGGGTGCTGAGTGGGAAGGTGGGGTGTTTAGGTGTCCTAAGGTGCTGTGGGGCTGAGCCCCCCATTGCTACTCTGGCCGCACACTCACAGTGTGGCCCTGGGAGCCTGTGGGGACACAGCCATTGTGGCCAGCCACACAGGCGAGCTGCGCTGCGTGGCGACGAGGTCCACACTCCTGACTTGTCACCCTCCGAAGCTGGAGAACATTCTGTGTTAAATTTCATGTTCTCAAAAGCCTAACAATGCTTAGAGAGCTGGGACACCCTGTGGTGCGCTGGTGACTGGGGCACAGCTGTTGGGGGTCACTTAGGATTCTGGGGGAGCTGCAGGCTGACCCACAAGGCAGCTGCCTATATTATGTGCAGATGAACCCACACTGTTCGTGTCCTTTTCCCACAGACTTAACCCCAGGAGTGGGGGTGTGGGGCAGCATGTGCTGGCTGCCTGTCAGTGTGGCAGGCCTCGAGGGTGTGGGAATGATGGGACCGATCAGCGTCCCCTCGAGAATACCACAGCCGTGGGGTCCCAGAGTCCCCACCCCTGCTTCTCAGGCTCCATTCCTGGCTCCTGAATCAGGAAGTGCTTGCGCTGGGTCCAGGTGTGCCTCTTGAGTGTGGCCAGGAGCCCTCCACTCCTGTGCATTCCCACTTCCTTCTCTTTATTGCATTCTGTGCTGCTAATGTGTGGGGTATAGGTGTGGAAAGGGCCAAACGCAGGTTACCCCTGCACTGTGTCTTCCTCGGCCCTGCCTTCCTTGTCCTTGTTTCCTGGCTCTAGTCTGTCAAACATAAATTACCTGGGTGTTTTGCTTCATACCTGTATTTCTAGGAGACTGAGGCTCAAGCCTTGCGTGGGCAATTTAACCACTTAGTGAGACCCTGTCTTAAAGGAGAAAATAAAAAAGGCTGGGGATACAGCTCAGTGCGAAGGCGCTGGGTTAGGATCCCAGTATCACAGCAATTGCTGATGGAACGGAGTTCGTGAGGTCTGGCCAAGCCAAGCTTCAGGTGCTTCAGAAACTGGAGGGAAACATTGGGTAGTGTAGGATAAATCTAAGAAGTGAAATTAGTGTCCTTTTTTTCTTTCTTTCTTTTTTTTTTTTTTAACGTTTAGAGTAAAAAGAAGAGAAGAAAGAAAAAGACTCAGAACCAGTGCAATCCTTCGGGGCCAAGTTCCTTGTCCCTGTCTCTCCCTGACTCTTCTAGTCTGAGTTTGCTCTCAAGCCCTGGCTCCCTGGATGCAGCCATGTCCTACAGCCAAGCCCAACAGGGTGACCCGGCCAGCCAGGCTGGCCAGTCCCTGGCCTCAGGGACACCACCGGAGGAGGAGACTGGCTCCCTTGGCCCTGCTGCACACGCCCAGGACAGTGACAGCCCCATGGAGGATCAGCCTGCCGGAACTACTGGCGCAGCCCCCAGAGGCACCCAAGAGCCCCCGAGAGGGCAGGATCCCCATGCCCCGGGGGGCTCTGAAGACCAAAGTCCCTCTGGGGAGCAGTCGAGCCCAACTACCTCTGCCTGTAAAGACCTCTCCGGGGCTGCGGATGTCACTCAGCAGTCTGAGTCCACAGGGCACCACTCAAAGCCCAAGGAGAAAGCACAGAAGGAAAGACAGCAGGCAGGGTCGCCAGCATCCCAGGTGAGTGTTGGGGTGGTGGTGGCACAGTGCCATGCGCTGGTCGCCTCACTGTGTCTGCAGATGTGATGTCACTCTACTGCCTGAGACTTGCTCCCTGCAGGGGGGAAGGAAAGGAGCCGCTGGCCTCCCCCACTCAGTTTACGGCCAGTGCTGAACTATGTGCCACCGAGTCCAAGTCTGTCCCTGCATTCTATCACCAGGACTCAGGGGCTGGGTCCTTTATTTCTTTCAGGGATCAGATGAGACAGCTGAGCCACCTAACAAAGCCAACAAGGCCACCAAGGACATGAAAGACAAAACTCAGCCAGCCAAACAGCCACTGGAGAGTCCCCAGGCACCCAAGGCATCCTGCCAGGTAGAGGCGTGTGTTTCTGTGTCCATCCCAGCTGTTCCTCTGCAGCCCTTCACACACTCTGGGAACGTCTGTGATGCTAGGGTACAGTGTGAGGGACCAAGGTGCTGCCTGCTGGAGCTCACTAGAGGAGTTCCACGAGGAAAGCAGGTGCTGCGAGGACCCCAGGCAGGTGGTGCCTTGAGGGAAGGTCAGTCTCTCAGCCGGTGGTCAGGCAGGCCTTGGGAGCTGTGGAGCAGGGACCAGTGGGAGTGATGGGCTAGGTGAGCATGGGCCACCTGGAAACCTGTCTTAACAGAAGGCTTGGTGCGTGTCAGGGGCCCCAGGGGGGGATTGTGGTGAACTGTCCTCAGAGCAGAAGGCAGCTGGTGCCCCAAGTGTGCGAGGGGAGGAGAGGCCAACCGTGAGGGTGGAGAGCTGGGGAAAGGGCTCCTTTGAGGACCTAGGAGTGGACCAGACTGGAGTCACTGAAAGATTCAGAGCAGGAAGGACAGGGCTGCTTTGGCAGCTGTGTAACTCACGACAGCAGAAGACAGCTCAGGTTGGGTTGGGTTGCTCTTTCCAGAAATCAGAAGCCAAGAGCAAGTTGGCTGATGCTGGGGGAAAAACCAGTAAAAACGAAAATGTAAAGCTAGAAGACAGGAAAAAGGCAGAAGAGAGTGATAGAACTCAACCAGCGACTGTGAAAAATGAGAAGGAGCAGCGGAACCAGAGTGCCGTGGCACAGGAGGTCACAGCCAGGTAGGGCTGGGAGACCTGAGCAAGGGCGTCTTGGGGGCTCATGTTTGGGGGAACTGCTGGCTGGGGGACCTGTTCCAAATTTTCCTTTCCTGATTGCCCCTGGGGTCCCAACCTGGCCTTTCAGAACAGAAGCCCAGAATGCATCAATGCATCACAGCCCAGTGTCCCTCCTGCACTGCCCCAGGCCTATGACCCCTCGGCAGTGGGCAGGGGTGGCCTCCCCAGTAATGGCTGAAAGGCTGCTTTCTTTGCATAGCGTATCTGCGCTCTGGACATCACTGTCCTCTCGCTTGGTGTGTTAGTGCACAGTAGAGAAGCAGGGATGGTGCCCCTGTGCCTGTATGTGTGCACACGCATGCCTGCACATGAACCGGTGCACACAGAGGGGCACACACATGAGCTGTTACCCCTCCCTGTCTGCTTTCCCCAGCATGCTGGGTCCCGGGGAAGGACTCACTGTGTACTTCCACGCCATCCTCTCCAAGGACTTCAAATTTGATCCCAACTGCCACCAAGTGTTTGTGCGCGGCGGCAAAGGACTTGGGAAGAAAGAGTGGACAAATGCTTGCAAGATGCATTACGCCAAGTGAGTACCCAAGGGCTGGCTCAAGTGGGTGTAAGTGATTGCCATCACCAAGGACATGGATAATGTTCCTAAACTTCTGGAAAATGAGTGTTTCAAACAAGTCCTCTTTGTTGTGCCTTTCTTTGTCACACTGGCTGTTCCTCTAGGTCTGGCTGGTCACTAGCCTATTTTAGACACATGCTATGGGTTGGCATCTGTTGGTGTGGGCTCTGTCCATCTTAGTGGCTAGGGAACAGCTGACATTCCCAGGTGTCATTTTGTTGTTGTTGTCCTTGTTTGTAACAGGGTCTCATTATGCAATTCAGGCTGGCCTTGAACTCGTGGCCATCCTCCTGCCTCAACTTCCCAAGTGCTGCAATTACAGGGGTGTGCCACCATGCCTGATGTGACGTTAGGATAATTGCCCACTGTCCCATTGATTCACAGACACTTACAGGAGATTGGGTGTCTCATCGAGGGCAACATGGTGATTCCCAAGCAGAGCGTGAACTGTCCCATCCCATACAAGTATGTCATTGTGAAAGCCCAGGGCTCCGCAGAGTATGAATTCATCTACAAGGATCAGAAGAAAGGCGAGCACATCAACCGCTGTCTGCACATACCTGAAGAACTGATGATTGAAAGAGGTGAGCCTTCCTGACCGTCCTCCCGGTCCTCCTGGCTCTGCCTTTACCCTGTCTGCCTCTGCCCCGCTGCTTCATGAAACAGTCTTTGGAAGCGTGGCTTTGGCTGTGGAGAGGCATTTGGACCCCACTCTCAGCTTGATTTGACTTGACCCAAGACCTTTTCACTGAGCTACATTTCAATCCCCCTTTTTTTTGTTTTGTACTGGGGATCGAACTCAGAACCTTGCGCTTGCCCGGCAGGTGCTTGTACTGCTGAGCTGAACCCCCGGCCCATCGATCCCTTTTTAAGAAAATTATTTTTGTGATACAGTCTTGCCAACTTACCTGGGCTGGACTCAGACTTGCAGTCCAGCCAGTCCTAAGAACAGCCATGAATACGGCCCTTGCCCACAGCAGGCAGCAGTCCAGGGTTCTGTGCTGCCAGAGAGGACCCTGTCGTGGGCAGACACCACTGTTCGCGGTACACACAGAGGAAGCAGTGCTTGCACCATGTCAGTCATCGTCAGAATGGTGCTGACTGCTGGGGAGCCGCAGGGTCGTCATTGTGCAAAGTGTGTCACCTGCGCATGGTCGTATTTAAGGGGCACAGGCACCAAGTTTGCAGAGCCGCATGGTTACACAGGTCTGTGGCTTGAGTTTAAGGCTGTTTCCCATGGGCCATCTGGAATGTCTTGCCAGGGGTGACTGATGGAGTTTGGTTTTCCTTCCTTTTTTCCCTCTTCTGGCCACTCCCCACTGTCACTGTCACCCAGGAAGGGCCTGAGTTCATGGGCTTTCATGGACTGGATGTGACACTGTTCTTGCCATCATCCTAGAATGGCATCAGTATGATGACATCATCTGCATGAAGCCTGGGGTATGGCAGAAGGCCGCGAATTGGTTCAGCAACAACAGGAAAGACCAGGTGGCAGGGAAGCAAACGGCGGCTGCGATCATGCTAGACCGCATCTTCAGCATCCTGCAGACCTGGAGCCTCCTCAACCTGAGGAACTTTTTTGCCCAGTTCATGCAGTTCTACTTTGTAGTCCGAGAGCCTGTGGTTTATGAAGGGAAGAAGGAGACATGGAGTGATCTGCAGTACAAAGAGCAGGAGGTAGGGCTGCCCTCCTGTACATAGTGGGTCTGCTAGAGCCACCTGCTAGGAGCCATGGGAACCCTTGACTGAGTGGCCGGACCCAGATGGGGACACAGGAAGACTGTTCTGTCCCTTTTTCCGCTTTTCACCTCCTGGAACTTCTCTCCCTCCTCCATTTCTTCCTGCTGGTTCCTGCCCACTTTGGTACCCAGTTCTCACATGGTCTGGGACAGAGTGGAAAGAATGTGGGGGCCAAAGTGACCTGTAGGTGTCCCTATGTTTGACACTGTACCCTTGTGAGCATCTAAGGTGGGGTTCCAAGGGCCATCTTTGGGTGGTGGGAGTGGGGTGGGCTGGGAACTCCCCTAAGTTCTCCGACCCTTCCCAGTTGTTGTCCAGGCTCTGGGGCAGGCACTGCGTGGCTCATGTGTGGTCTTTATGTCCTGGCCACAGGTGAAGGAACACCTGTGGGGGTGTTTGAAGAAACAGATGGCCCCATTTCTGGAAGGCAAGAGTGGGGACTCTCTGCCTAAAGACTTCCCAGTGAAGAGCAAACTTCAGATGGGCCTGATTGTCCTTTTTATAGTGAACAAAATTCACATTTCCTTGCCCGAATCTGATACCTCCCTGAGCTGCCTCCTGATCCCCAGCGCCAGTTCACCAGATGCTCTGCACAGCGACCTAAACTACTTCCGCAGCACAGATGAGAGGTATTTCTGTCTGTTGTCCAGGGTTGTAGAGCTGTTTGCTCTGGTGCTTGTCTGGTTACCAAGACAAGCCTTTGTCATGGAATGGTTCAGAGCACATGGAGAGTAAGACAAGCTGCTTGTCATTCTGCCGCTCACCATTGTCATGTCAATCTGTCCTGCTGTGTGCATTATAATTCACACTGCTATGTTCTGTGTTCTCATTCTCTGTTTTTCCCATGTGGTGGTATCGGAGGTCAAACCTCGGGCTGCAGGCATCCCACAAGTGCTCTGCTGTGGAGACACAGCCCGGCCGCTGTTTCTTTTGAATATATTGCTTTGATCCAGCTGCGTGAAACCAGGCAGAGGGGGTGCAGCAGAGGATCAGTTGAGGATCAGGAGTTGGAGGCCAGCCTGGGCAATGTATCGAAAGCCCTTCCAACTACACATATAAATAAAATGAAAATATCGGCAGAGGGCTTCCTGCCCTCTTGCGCTGTGTCTGTGCATCTTGTGCTATGGCTCCTTGCTTGCCTGGAGGCAACAACTTGGGGCCTCTGTGGCAGCCAAGGTCTGTGCTTTCCAGCTCTGCCTGTGCTGTAGGGTTCAGGAAGCACGAGGTCACTGCTGGGTCTTGGAGGGCTTGGTGACAAGGCCATGGCCCCTTTGCTTGGCAGGGGAGAGGAGGATCAGGGCTTTTCACCGTGTGGCCCGTGGCTGTTAACTGCAAGTCCCACCAGGACAGCCTTCCTCACGCAGATCTTCCAGGGCACCTGGCTGCTGTTTCATGTGTCCCCAGCCCCAGAAATCTCTGAATTTTGCAAAAGAGGAGAAACAGTGGCGAGAAAACCTAGAATTGGTGCACGGGTTTGAAATTCATGGCACGCTAACAGTCTGACTGTGGAACACGGGCTGAGACTACACTGCTCCAAGGCTCACTCCTTGCATCAATGAAGTTGCTTTTCTGTATTTAGATTCATTATTGCCAGACAACCTGGGTTCAAAACCCTGCTCTACTGAGATTTACCCTGAGGGCCCTGCGTGGATCCTTAGCCAGGGTCCAAACACCTTGGTCCTCGTGCCATCAGGGTGGCAGAAATGACTCCTAGGGGAGTCTGTTGTGAGGATTCAGAGAGCACCAGCATGAGGGTGGGACCCAGCACCTCGTGTCTCCCTGCACCCCATATCTCCTGGGCTGGTAACCCCATCTAGCCATGCGGGGTGTTCTTGTACCCTGTGCAGGTGGCCAGTCACTTTAATTCCAGGACATCAGCCACAGTTGCGTCTGACATGTTGCTTCTTGGTTTTCTCCTAGATGGGGAGAGTACTTGGTACAACTATGCAATTTGTGCGTGGAACAAGGGACCTACCACTGGCTGGGCACCCTGCCAGTCCTGCATTACTGCATGCAGCTGACCCCAGCCAAACACGAGCCAGTGAACCAGTTGGAAGATGTTTGGGCGGCCCTCGAAGGGATCCTCTTCTCAAAGTTTCGGGAGAGCGCAACCCATCAGTAAGTCAAGGAGCCATCTGTAGAGGGGTGCAGCTGTGGAATAGCAGTTCTGAGCTTTCGTGGCTCAGTGCTCACGGCTGAGAGGCAGCTCAGCCACTGAATCGTTCTGAAGCTCGGGGCAGAGGGCTCTCCCAACACGCTCATCCCTGCTTCTCATGAGACAAGTGGCTTCATTTCGGTATGCACCACAAAACAGAAAAGGCACAGTGAAAAGTGCAAGGTGACCCACAAGCCCAGAGTACACACTGGTGTACACATCTCCGTGTCCTGTCCACACAGAGGCATTTCAGGGTTTCATGTGCTTAAGGCAATAGTGATGACAAGCAATATATTGTTTATTAAATGGATGGATACCTGAAATCCCAGCATTCTGGGAGGCTTAGACCGGAGGATTGCAGGTTTTTAGCTCAGCCTGGGAGATGTATCAAGAGACTCTGTCTGAAAATAAATAGAGCAAGGGATGTAGCTCAGTGCAAAGGTCCTGGGTTAAAGAAGGTAAAAGTCATTTTATATATATAATTTAAAAAACATAATTACATATGTAAAATTATTATTATTTTACAACCTAGTTTTTTCACCTAAACATTATGCACCGTGTGTGTGTGTGTGTGTGTGTGTGTGTGTGTGTGTGTATTGCTGGGTGTAGAACTGGGGCCTCCACATAATAGGCAAGCACTGTACCCCTGGGCTACAGTCCTAGCCCCTGGGAACCCCTTAACAGTCTGCGCATACCCACAGTGTCAGGGCGATGGCGGCCTCAGGTTCCTCCGGGAGGATGTGCCACTGTTCGCTCACACAGCTCTCTGTTGTTAGCATTTGGGTTGTTTCTGTAGTTTTGTAAGATCGTTTGGATTTCCTGGTTGAACCCAGGGTTCTCTCATTGAGCTGCGTCCCCGGTCTTCAGACCTTATTTTGTTTTGTTTTCAAAACAGGCTCTTGCTGCATTGCTGAGGCTAAACTCAGTTTGTGATTCGCCTGCCTCAACCTCCCAAACCGCTGAGGTTCTAGGCTTGTGCCTCCCCCCATCCTGGCTGAGAGGCGCTTTGATAAGCAGCCTCCTGTCTTCCCTGTCCAGTTGTTTTCTTGACATAAATTCCTACAAGTAGAACTGCTGCGTCAAAGCCTGCCCATTGTGGGCATTGTGCCTTCTCTTGGTGTTGTCCCATAGCAGAAGAATAATTGTAATGTGTATCCAAACAGAAGGAACCACCCGTCCTCACAAGAAAGTAATACCAGGGAAAGTATTGAGAAAACGTAGATAGCTGGGCGTGGGGCTATTTAGATGGTGTGTGTACTTATCCTTAATATTAGTACCATTATTATTTTGTGTTGTCAATGATCAAGCCCAGTGCCTTAGGGTGTTAACTAAACAAGTGCTCTTCTGAACTAAATGATAGCCCCTAACTATTTAGCTAACTAACTCGAGCATGTTTTAAAATGTCAGTATAAATTCTAACAAAATCGTATGTTTATTTATTTGTTTGTTTTAAGATAGAGTCTCGCTATACAGTTCAGGCTGGCCGTGAATTCATTATGTCTTCCAGGCTAGCCTCAAACTTGTGGCGATCCTCCTGCCTCAGCCTCTGAAGCACTGGGATTATAGGCATGAAACACCATGCCCAATTTACTGTTACTGAGATCTTTTTTTTTTTCACTCTGATGTTTTAACAAAGCAGTTCAGACTCCTCATTAGTGGAGGGGTTTGGGGGCAATGTGGTTGTGTTATCCAAACAGTAGTGATTCATTTGGCCATGTTGAGAGCGCCAAGCCGTTTTCAAAGGCTGGCATTGGAGGTTAACCCGTCTGCATGCTTGAGGATCTGGGGAAACCCTCTGCTGTGCAGGGCTGGCACTGTGGGTCATGTGCATTTTAGGAGAATGGCTCCATTGTCCCTAATCACTGTGTCCTCATGTGGGGAGCCAGCAGGACACCCTCAGGGCAGGTTGCCACTGAGACCTGCATAAGGAGACTGTCCCAGGACCCTACGTGTCTGAACTTCTGACAGGATTTAGAACACTAACCTAGAATAAAATGCATTTTAGTCTAAAATGTGCCTGAAGGTGGGCCTGGTGGCTCATGTCAGCACTCTAGCTATTCAGGAGGCTGAGGCAGGAAGATCAAAAGTGCTTGGGAAACTTAGTGAGACCCTGTGTTAGAATTCAGTGGAAGGGACGGGGTATAGCTTGGTGGTAGAGGTAGCTTGGTGATAGAGCAATTTGCTAACACACGCAATGCCCTGAGTTCAATCTCTAGATCTACAAAAATACGCACCCGACATTCCAACAGGATGCCCTCAAACCCCCCCATTAGAAACCCTGCGCCCTGGCAGCTGAAGTAAAAGCATCTGTGTTTTCAGGAAACAAACACACTTTCCCTTGAAGTATAACTTCTGTAGAACACTGAGTGGTAGATTATTTAATAGAACAGAAACAAGGACCATAAGTCTGTACAAAATAGAGTACACTAACTACTTTCAGCTTCGCAATGGAACTTCGCATAGTGGCGTGTGGAGGGTGTGACTCCTGCGTTCACAGAGTACCTCAGTGGGCTCAGGCTCCGTGCTCCTCCGCCTGGCCCACAGAGAAGCGGCTGGGAGTAAGACAGCGCTGAGGGCTGGGAAAGGACAGTGTACTTTACTCAGGCCACGCAGTGTACTGAGCAGCGCCCTTGGGGTTTTGAGTGGCACAGAGGACAGCAAGGGGTGATCAAGAATGGAGACTGGCAGCTACATTGTGATGGGACTGTGGCTATCCTGCAGCCAGAGAGCCAGCAACAGGAAGGCCCTGACAAAGCTCCAATGCCCTGTCCTGCTGCAGGAAGAAGGGAGTGGTCACTCTAGCCATTCCAGGTCCCATCTTCTGCCAAGGGGACATGGTGGTCTCCCCTTTGTCCGGAGGATGCAAAGCAGTGCCAAACTGAACCTCACCAAAGCCATGACCTCGCTCTATTTCGTCTACACCACTGCCTGTACCCCCAACTGAAGAAGAGGCTGTGGGCAGTGCAGACAGCACAGGGCCAAGCCAGTCAGAGTTGTCAGGGGCCCAGGAGTGGATCATCTGTAAGCAGCGTGTTTAAAGCAACTGAGCTGGCATGGTGGCGCACAGCTGTAATCCTTGTACTCTGGGAGGCCGAGGCAGGAGGATCTTGACCTCAGGTCCAGGCCAGACACCTTAGTAACTTAGGGAGACACTGTCTCACCATATTTTTTTAAAAAAAATTTAAGGACTGGGAATGTAGTTCAGTGTAAGGCCCTGGATTCAGTCCCTACTACAGAAGGAAATAATAAGGTGAAGGATCTGGAGGGAAGAGGGAATCATATGCAGGAACAGATGGGAAACTGTGAGAGAGGTATAAACAGATGTATGCATGTTTATATTTGCAGTCCCTGACTTAGGAACATTCGAGTTACAAAGGTTCACAGGTGCACTGTGTAAGACTCACTTTGTCACCTTACAAATCCAATTTATGAACTGTTCCTCTGAAACAACTCATGTTTCACAGATCAAAAGAGAGAAGAGTGCTTGGGACCCACCCCATTCTTACCAGGAAATTCCACTGCCTCACTAAGTGCCATCTAGCCACCAAGGACCTCCGCATCCAGTGGTGTCCAATGTCCACTGCAAGCCAGAATGCTAGGGCTGGGTTTAGTGACTGTCCCCCGCTCCAGTATACCATCAGTGGCGTTGTACTCAGCCATGGAAAGAGGGGTGTTTTGGCCCATGCTGTGACCTGGACATACATGGAGGACATTCTCTGAAGAGATCTATAATAGACCACACACTGTATGACTGCACCTACATGAGGTTCTGGGAGTTGTCAAATTCACAGAAGTTGGAAATGGATTGGGCCCTAGCAGGGTCCAGGAGGGGGAAAGAGAGTCGGGTTTAAAGGGGACAGAGCATCAGTTCGTGAGAGACAGTAGGGTTTTGGTGTTTGCTTGTGTAACGGTGTGAATGGGGTGACACTGAACTGTACCTGCAAATGGCAGATTTTCGTGTACCTTTACCACAGTTTTAAAAGTTAAAAAAAAAAAAACCTACTTCCTGTTGTACCTGGAGGCTTGGTTTCTCTCCTGTGGTACTGCTGAGTTTGGGGACTGTATTACTCCACCTGGTGAGACTGTTCTGGGTATGGGAAGGTGTGTGGTTTTCAGTTGTTGTTGGTTGGTGGTTGGTTTTGGTTTTTTGAGATAGTCTTGCTGTGCAATTGAGGCTGACCTTGAGCTCACTATGTAGCCCAGTGTCACCTCAAACTTTAAGCAGTCCTCCTGCTTCAGCCTCCCATGTGCTGGGATTATAGGTGTGTGCCACCATGCCTGGCTGGTAAGATGGAGCCCTGGTGCCCATCTACAAGATGCTGCCAGGCCAGCCAACCTTCCCTAGGTATTAAAATCACATATGTCTCTAGATGTTGCCTGGTGTCTCCTGGGTGGGGGACCAGACCACACACACGCACACACACACCCCTTCTACTCTTCAGCATGAAGGAAAAACTCTTCAACTGCAAAATTGAAAGTTAAATAAAAGATAAAGTGGAAGCTACAAAATATACGTTTCACTAGTTGAAGAGGCAGGCTGGAATCACAGAGGACCAGAGACAAATGTGCGTCAGACCTGGGGGGGTGGAAATAAAACAAAGCTGGACGTGATGACAGCAGCCCCAGATGACTCCACAACTCTAGGCTGCCATACTCCTCCCCTAGTAAGAGAACAGAACCATGGGATACGTACAGAGTGTGGGTACACTGCTGGCCCCACAGAGCAGCTGGCTCCCGGGACCACTCCCTCCAACCTTACAGCCCCACGCGCCTCTCAGGTGCATGTGGGGCTGCCTGGGTGACTGTTAAGGGCTGCAGCACGCCCTCATGGGGAAGAGTTAGAACACACTGAGCGGGGGTTTAATTGAGTTCTTATTTCTTCTCTACCATCTGAACCGTCTGAAATTAAAGCCAACTCAAAACCATTTATGTAAGTGTGTATTTTTAATGTCCTTCAAAGATATGTAGACCATCTAGAAGAAATGTAACTGTTAACATTAAACAGTGACAGTGTGGGCTCTGCAGGTCTGTCCTTCAGGTAAAAGTGACCTTTGGGTTAGGGGCTGGGTTGTGGCTCTGCGGTAGAGCCCTTGCCTAGGATGCATGAAGCCTTGGGGGTCTATCCCCAGCACTAAAGTACATAGCCCGAGTAGGTAGTGAGCCTGTGCTGATGTCTTTCATAACCTCTGTCACTTCCTTGCTTTGTTAAATTTCTGCTTGTCAATGTTTTGGGTCTCCAGTGCAGAGCTGCAGAATCAGCATTGTTTAAAGACTTTCACTGAGCTCCGCTGCTTGGTTTAACCCAGGACATTCCGAATTCCTCCAAAGACCTAGCTCTTGGTGAATTCTTTCTTTCTTTTTTGTATGCAGTGCTGGGGAAATGCCTCATGCATGGCTAAGCAAGCTTTCTTCCATGGAGCTACACCTCAACCTCAATTCTCCTTTTTGAAATTCTGGTAAAACATACATAATTTAGTGTGTGAAACTCTTTGAAGTGTGTGGCTCGTGGCATGAAGCACATTGCATGGTTGTGTGGCCGCCCCACCCTCCATCTCCCGGCCTCATTTATGCCCTCACACTGAACTCTCCCGACCCACGTGACCTCCACTGTCCCGCGTCCTCAGGATGTGAGTGTGTCCCTGAGGAATCCACAGTGCGTGTCCTGCCGTGGCAGCTGCTCCACCCCATGTAACATCCACACAGTTCTCCCGTGGTAGCGGTTTCTTCAGATGCTGTTGTTCACATTTCATTCCCATGTGACATTGAAATCATGTTTGAAGTCTGAACTTTTTTAACTCCTGGCTTTGTGCTCCTTTATTCTGGGTCTGTTTGGGATCTCACTGAGGCCCTTCTCTCTGTTGCCATTTTCTTTTCTCAGAAAACAATTGCTTCAGTTTATGGAAAAAAAGAAACATTTGCTACATATGGATGGGTACCTCTTCCGGTCCTGGTTTAGTTTGCTCCCTCTGGGGAGCCTGGTTCCTTACATGGACAAGGCCACCGAGTTCCTGAACCACGAGCCTGCTTACGTGCTGGACTGTTTCAAGGGGACTTACTATCGGCTGGCAGAACCTCACACCTCTCCCCAAAGCATGGCGGTGAGCGGACATCTGCAGCGGATGGTTCCTTCCTGCAGGATGGACCTCCGTGGGGGTGCTCTCTAAGAGAACCAGAAGGGGACCACTATAGTTTTAGGTCTAAAGTTTGTTCCAGAAAAGAATGGCCCTTCGTTATTCATGCATTCATGTGGGAGGCAGGATGGGCAGGCACTGTGCATGTGACTCACTTCCTAGCTGCTGCTTCCCCTTTGACGAACTTTTGGCCATAGAAAGGTGTAATCTTAAATCCTGAATTGTTTTGGCGAATCAGGCAGTTAGTAGGAAGAAGAAAGCGATAATCTCACTATTCAGGGCTATTTAGGATTTTTCACAGCATTGCTGCCCCCAAGAGAGCACACGGTAATTAATCTGTTGTTTCCCCTTCCCTTCATGGTCCTAGGACATTGAGAAAATTTTTAAGAAGCTGTTGCAGCTCGTGGACACATATTATGTCGTGTAAGTAGAAAAGCCGCCTGCAGCCTCCTCCCGGGCATGTTCCTGCTCCCCCGCTGATGGGCAGCCTTTCACACTGGCAGCCAGGTGTGTGCCAGTGCACGCACCTACTTCTCTTTACCAGTGCCCAATCTGATCGTTTAGTTTTTTAGCAGAGAAGTGGCACCTGTCATCTGCTGAGATTTCATTTGCACCTGGTCTGTGTTTCCGATGTGGTTTTCATTTATTTTTAAATGATCATCATTGTTGTACATAATTATATTTGTGTACTGCATTTTTTAAATTGGGATTTGGCTTTTGCACTGAACTACATCCTCAGCCCTTTAAAAAGTATTTTAGCCAGGCATGGTGGCACATACCTGTTTTCTAGCACTCAGGAGGCAGAGGCAGGAAGATAGCTATGAGTTTGAGGCCAGCCTGGACTACATAGTGATTAGACACTTTACAAAAGAAAAATCAATAATTTTTTTTTTTTTTTTTGTACTGAGGATCGAACTCATGACCTTGCTTGTGCTTGCCAGGCAGGCGCTTAGCCACTGAGCTAAATCCCCAGCCTGAAAATCAATAGATATTTTTCAATGTATTTTAACTTTGGAGACAACATCTCAATAAATTGTAAAGTTGCCCAGATGAAATTTAGACTTGTGCTGGAATTATAGATGTGTGCTTCATGCTATTTTTTTTTTTTTTTTTTTTTTTTTTTGGTCTTTTTGAGTCAGGACCTCACTGTGCAGTTCAGGCTGGCCTTGGGTTCACTTTGTAGCCCAGGCTGGTCTCCAACTTGCAAACTATTTTTCTGCCTCAGCCTCTCGAATGCTGGGATAATAGGGGTACACCCTGGGATAATAGGAGTGCACCACCACACCTGGCTTCATGCTGCATTTTTTAACATTTAGTTTTGATATGTCTTTTGCAAATCAGATCCTTTAAAATGAAAATCTCAGGTTGTCTTGCATGCTTACTGAAGTCATTTATCCTGTCCCTTTGTGTGCCATCTACTGCTGGGAGGGACAGAATGCAGGACAGAACTGTGCGTGAGTGTCACGGTTTCAGGGGTTTGTGCCGGTCCTGGCGCTCCCAGCCCCCGGTTCCGACGTGCGTGCAGCTTGCGTGCAGCTATGCTGGACGTGCCTGGGACGCAGCTGCGCCGGTGGCTGCTGCATCACCGCTCTCATCGTCTCGCGAGCTTCTGTTAGTAAACGAGAAGTCAGGTCCGCGAGGAGTCGGATGAAACTCCACACACATACATTGTTGTTTTTCTAGCATTTCTTGCTGTCTTACCTCCCTGCGTGGAAGCAGGGCTGATTTTCAAATGTAGACAGCATTTCTATGAATAACATAGATCCCTCGCTCTTTTCCGAATAAGGGATTGTGTTTGCAGGTACTTTAGCTCACTTTTGTTAGAACAGTTCATACTACAAAGGAAAAGCAACTTCCCCTTTTACTCTGATTCAGAAGTTAAAGGACAGTTGAAATTTCCCAGGCGTGGACCTAGGACCTAGTGCCTTTTTTGCAAGCCTTTTAAAAAGAAGGAGCTGGGCATCCGTAGTGGGCGTTGTTTCCCCATTTCTTCTGGGTGATGATTTTTCTGCACTCTGTGGGTAGAATTCTGAAGGAGACCCTGGTGCAGTGCTACCTGCCTTTGTGCCTCAAACTGCATGAAGCCGTCTGCAGCAGCGTCAGCGACTGCAGGTTCTATGAGATTCCAGCCTTGTCTGCAGAGCTCATCTGCAAATTTATTAGACTTCAACCACTACAGGTGAGTAGAATTAATACTAACAGCATTGTGCTCAGGGGAGCTATGGAATTTCCAGCGGCCTCCGTTTACAAGGACCATACACCAGTTCTCTCTGCATGTCTGGGGAGAGGTAGGTCCAGCTGTGGGAATGCGTTGGCTGTTTGCTCAGTACTGGGCCTGACAGAGGCAGCTCTGTAGCCAGGCAAGGTCTTACTGATAAGATGGCATTTCTTCTTCCTTGATTTCTTTGTTCATAGGAAGTGGAAGAATCTCTTTTCCATTTTGGGGGGAGGGTACCAAGGATCGAACTTAGGACCTCATGCTTGCCAGGCAGGCACTTACACCGCTGAGCTAAACCCCCGGTCCTAAGAAACTCATTCCCCCAAAACATGCATGCTCTTTCTCCTCTGGAGCACTTCTCTTACGTTGCACTACAGTACAGTAGCTTCGTCTACGTCCTACTTGCACAGTTCTGTGTACCCTGTGGCCCTGTGTCTTCATCAGTGTCTCCTCACTGGGACAGAATTAAAGGACCTGCAGTGTAAAGGAGCTTTATTTTGGCTCTCGGTTCAAGTCCATGGTCGGCTGGCTACAAGGCGGAAACAGGGTGGCCAAGGGCGTGGAGGAGAAAAGGTTGCTCATGCATGGCCACTGAGCAGCAGAGCAAGAAGGGAGGGGCTGTGAGCTGGAATAGCACCCAGGTCTCGGCCCTCCCTCCCAGTGCACTCTGGGCTCTGAGCGCTGCGCGGCGAACCCTCCGATGAGTGCAGCAGCCCGTGATCCAGTCACCTTCAAAGCCCACCCCGAACACAGGAGACCTCGGGTGACACTCTACACCTAAACCACGGGGTGATCCCAGTGCCACAGGGCCTTCACCCTCCGTGCCCCAAAGGAAACCATGTTCTACTTTCTCCCCTGCGGGTCACCTGTGGCTTCTCTGAGCATCACACTAAGTGCCTGGCTTTCCCCTCTCACCTTTGCACCTTGGACTCATCCTTGGGGCCGCAACATCAGGGGCTGTTTCTTCATAGCAGTGATGTCACCCACCTGAGTGTTCTGAGTCCTCTTTGAAAGTGATGTCGGATTTTATACAGAGACTGCTTCTCAACTTTAAGTCAAAACTTTGAATTTAGTGGGAAAGTGATGTCGGATTTTATACAGAGACTGCTTCTCAACTTTAAGTCAAAACTTTGAATTTAGTGGGAAGAGATCATTTAACCTTTTAACCATATCACTTTCAGTTTTTCTGGATGATACATAAAAAACCACTCTGATTTATTTTATTGGTAAGGAAGCACTCCTGAGTAACCACTACATAATCCTCCATAGGCAGATCCCGGCTTCCAAATACATGGTATCTATGCAGTGCAGCAGTTATACAGGATGCATGTTTCTATGGGAATTGCTGTCTTCATTGTTGGTTGAGATCTTGCATTAGTCAAGTCTGTGGTGGCTTGGCAAGAGACTACCTATGCCATAAAAACAGGAAAACTTTGAATTACTGAAACGGATCATAACAGACTTGATGTGACGAGTGTCCGCTCTTTGGTTGGGTGGTGGACTGATGAGAGGCAGGTGGAGAAAAAGAAGCCCCATCTGGGGTTCGCTGAGTGCAGCCTCGGGTGCTTCCTTTAGGCTGCTGCTTTTCTTTTTCTTTCTGTTTCAGTACTAGGATTGAACCCAGTAGTTTCCATTTTTTGTTTTGAGAAGAGTCTTGCTAAATTGTCCAGGCCGGGCTTGCAATCCTCTTGCCTCAGCCTTCCAGAGAGCTGGGATTACAAGCGTGAGCCACCATGCCAGGCCCACCTGGTTTTTTTTTTTTTTTCTATATGTGATGATGGGGAGTTGAAGGGGTGTGCTTGCAGTTCTGTTGGGGTTTATCACCTTTCAGTTTGCCTCTTGACCCCTTTATCCCATCCCTGCTGGTTTCAAGGGAAGGAGGGCACTGCCTTTCCCGAGAGCACCTTGGAAGAGGGCTTATGCTGACCTCGTGGCCAGCAGATGAGCTGTTTTATCATGGATTGCGTGGCCTGGGTTTTGCAAGCTCTGGGTTTCACAGCACAGACCTCTTACCTACCTGGTCTGGAGGAGACAGGGCCCTCTTACTGAGTGGACCTCAGAGGACACAAACGCTGTGCCTTCTCCCCCTTCTTCCCTGTGTTTTGGTGGAGCCCAGGGCTCTGGAGAAAATAGAGTGCTCATCCAGTGGGCTTCAGACAAGGCCTTTGAGCACCAGTTGGGATGAGGGAGCTGCAGAACGGAGCCAGTAACCTCTCTCCTATCCCCACAGGACTCGGCAGGCCCAGGGGACAAAGCCAGCAAGGTTGTGTTCCAGGGTGCTCTCACTGCCACTCAAATCTGGCTCAAGAAAGTGTTTAAAAAGAGCATGCTGAGTTTAATGACGACAATTCCCAGGTTCTCCTACCCCGAGGAGATTAAGGTAAAGTGCAGAAGACACTGGGCGGTACATGTGCCACTGTGCCCCATCACCACCTCTCGGCAGGGCCACACCCAGCCCCTTATGAGCCTGCCCTGAGCCTCTGTGTGCCTCCCCAGGAGGGGGTGTCACTGCTTCCCCAGCTTCTGCACTGCTCGAGACGTGACAGAACCTGTGGGCCTTGCTCCCACGCCAGGCAGTGGCGAGAGTGACAGGTGCGGCGAGAGTGCTGCCCTGAGCAGGGCTGGCCAGGAGGTGCATAAGGGGTCTGGGTTAGGACTGAGGCTTCCAGTTAGATGCATGGCCATGGAAACAGAAGGTCAGTGTGGAAGGAGGAGCTGGTTGTGGGGAAACTGAGGAAAACTGTGCTTGCTTTGCATTTCCAAGCAGCCGGAAATGGGAAGGATCCCACAGGTGGGTCACCCCAGAGTAGTGTGAGGAGAAGCTGCTGGGTTTGGTCCTCAAGTTTGGTTGCAAGGGGTTGCAGTCCCCTCTCGGATGGGTACAAAGCATGGGGAGGTGAGGGCGGAAGGTCTGGCTGCCCCCTCTGCACAGCACAGCACAGCACAGCCTCTGTCTTCCGAGCAGAAGATCGTCCCTTTGCAGCCAGCTTCCAGCTCAGGGAGCCTGGGGGTTCCCCCTAGTGACCTCCTCCTCACCAAGACAGCTCCCCACAAGTCCCTTGAGGGATGAGTCACTTGCCACATAAGATATTGTTCTCCGGACGACTAGAGCTACGTCAGTCCTTATGGAAAACATAGCAGGGAACTTGAGACAGTAGACCAGTGACAGGGTTACCAGCTCAGCCAGCGAAGTCCCTTCCTTGGCCACCCAGGTTAGCGGCAGGCACCTGTTCCTACCATGGACACCAGCCTGCCTTCAGCCGTCTGTGGCAGCCTCTGTGATAGGCCGCTTCCACCAAGGCAGGGACTGCTGCACCAGCCTGTAACTGTTCGTCAAGGAGCAGGTGATCCCTTCCCCAGCTGCTACCTGAAGTTTCAGACCAACACCCTGACATGCCACCCAATAAAACTGAAGTGTTACCTGTTATTTTGCTACTTGAGAGGCGAGGCAGGGCGATTACAAGTTTGAGTCCAGGCTGGACAACTTAGCAAGTCAGTGAGAACCTGTTTCAGAATAGAAAATGAGGGGGGAAAAAGTTTGGGAGGTAGCTTAGTGTGAAAGGCCTGGGTCTGATCTCTCATACTAAAAATGCAACATCAAAACATTCACCACCTGTAGTGACTGATTCAGGCAGGAATATCTAGAAGCACTGAAGTCGGTCTCTGGGGAGTTGTGAGCACGCGACACCCGCAGACTATTCCAGTGAAGGACTCATGTCATACTGGAAGAGAGTACTCTTATAAAGGAGAAGTCCGACAGACACCTGTGTCACTGTCAGCCCCAGTGCCGAGAGGACTCGCCTGGCTTAAGTCAGCCACCTGAGGTGTTGAGTTGAGCGCCGAGGAATGGTCACACTCTCAGCCATGCCTGACGCTCCCGTAGTGTCTCCCAGGGCTTGGCCTGTAGGGTTCCTGTCCAGATTCTTAATTACCAGAGCATGACAAGTAAGTCAGACAGAGAAACAGCGTAGGAAGTAGCCTGAGCTCTTCACAAATGTCAGCTTCATAAAGGTAAAACGCCAGGGAGCTTTTCTGGGACGGAGACCTGAGGTGGTGTGTGTCCCAGATGGACCCTGGGTCCAGTCAGCGTGAGTGGACAGTGGAGGCATGGGGCAGGCAGCTTGTGCACCTCATGTCTTCATCTACTTGGGACACAGATGTGAGTTCTCCAGGGTGTGGCGGCAGGGCGGTGATGATGGGGGACATCATTCTCCTGCAAGTGGCCCACGGCAAAGGGCGGAGGAATAGAGAGAAAACCGCTGTATTGAATGTGGAAAACTCAGGAGCATAGTGTAGAGGACACATGGGTCACTGCCATCCTTGTCAATTTTTTTTTAAGCTTGAAAGTTTTCAAAATACAATAGTGGCTCAAAATTCTTTCATACTCAAACCAGTTGTGGAGTGGAAGGACAGTGGTGGCTACTGGTCCAGCCAGGGCCCTGGGTTCACAGGCCACATGGGTGGCATCTTAGTTACTTTTCTTTCATTGCTGAAACAAAATACCCGACACCCAAAGTTGAGTGGAAGGAAAGGTTTATTTAGCTCACAGTTTGTGGAGGTTTCAGTCCATAGTCAGCTGGCTCCAAGGCAGGGCGGCTTGACTGAGAGGCAAAAGTTTGTGGTGACAGAAGACAGCAAAAGTAACAAGAGCATAAAGAGAGAACTGACCCTTTCTGCCCCTTATATTGTGTGAGGGCTGTACACCCATACTGAACAGTGAACCAGCCACAAACTAGATTCAGTCACCTTTGAAAAGCACCCACTTGTAACTGCATGTTACAAGTGGATAACACTTGTAGGTCATGGGGTGACCTTCAGAACATTCAGACGCAACCATATCAGGTGGCTTCACTTTGATGTGCCACTCACAGACCACGAGTGACAGAAATGGCACCAGAGCAAGGTATCTGTGTGGTCCAGATCCCATCATACTTGGGGTTTTGTTTATTTTGTTTGTTGTTTATTTGTTTCATGTTTTGAGACAGGTTCTCACTGTGTAATTTCTGGCTGTTCTTGAAGTCACTATGAAGCCCAGGCTCCTGCTTCAGCCACCTGAGTGCTATGGGATTACAGGCATGAAGTCCCATGCCAGGCTGTGTGTGTGTGTGTGGCATTGGGGACTGAGCCCAGGGCCTTTGCACTGAATCTTATATGCATACTTTTTGAGACAAGGTCTTGCTAAGTCCTAAGTTGCCCAGGCTGGGCTTGAATTTGAGGTCCTCCTGCCTCAGGCTCCCCAAGTGCTGGGTTACAGGTGTGCACCACCACCTTTTCCAACTTGTCTGACTTACTTTGAGACACAATAAAAACTATGTTGTCTACACTAGCCTTGAACTCATGGGCTCAAGCAATCCTCCTGCATCAGCCTGCTGAATACCTGGGATTATACACCCGTGTCCCTTACCTGGGTGCCAGTCCTTTCTGTAGAGTCAGCCCATACAGGTGTCCTGGTAGCTGTCACAGACTGTTGTTTTGCAGGTCTGGCGGCGGCTGGTTGACATAGACTTCCCTGAGACACATACCTGGAAAAAGTTTCTGCTGGGAGACATGGAAGGGAGGCTCAAGCAAGTACGGGACATCAGGGGTGCTCTTGGGGGGAGGGGGTGGCTGCAGGGACATCAGTGAAACCAGAACTTTAGAAGGAGCAGTGGATGTGAGTGATGCATCAGGATGGCCCGCCGGGCTGTGCAGGACCTAGGATAAACCATGGCTTGGTAGTTCTTTTTCTGATCTGGCCTCACTTTGACCACAGAAAATGTTTCCAGTTCTGTTATGACATCTCTGACAGCAGTAGCCTTAAACATACATATATGGGGCAAAGTCCTCTCCCAAGCAAGGGCTCCTGCAGTCTGTGGTTGACAGGAGCCTTAGTAAAACAGGGTGACAATGGAGGGAGCATCAAAATCGCTCTTCATTTTGGACCAGACCTCCGGGCCCAGGAAACCGGGTTTTATGTGGTATGACGGTTTCACAGGTGCCTGCCAAAGGGATCCTTTTTAGGAAAATAGAAGCAAAGGGAAAAATTAATTCTTGGTCACAATTTGCCTGTTTTCCAAGCTGCTATTTTTGCAACTTGAGAGAAAAGACACTTGTTTTTCTTTTTGCTTCTGTGATGGTGAGGGGCAGGGAGGATGTGCTTAGCATGGGGTCGAGGAGAACGGAGGTACGGGACTAGGTGAGGTGGGAATGACGGAGTGTTCCACCCCATGGTGCCTTAGCACGGCCTCTTCATGCCCCTTCATGTCTGCAGGAATCACCTCGCTTCCAGATCTATGCCTTCTGCAGCACTCAGTGGAACGCTGCAGGCCCGGGCGACAGCGTGGCCCAGAGCTTCCAGAATTGTGTCTTCGAAGCTGTGAGCTCCACCTGCCAGGTGAGTCATGGCTCCTGTCTGGATTCCCTGCAGCTGACGGCAGTTCAGTGCTTGCTAGTTCTGAGAGGCTGGGCTGAGCAGTGGCTGGATCCTGGGTGTCCTCCTCCTTGTGTGCGGTGGTGACACTGAAACCCAGTGTGTGTCTCCCCACTTTCTACAGCTGAGGCTGTTTGTACTGGGGGGGCCACGCTGCATGTGAGCATATTGTGACCATTACAGCTGACTGGCTTCCTCTTCTGCCGCCACTTACCTGGCTGGCATGCAGAAAGACTCCCAAAAATCGAGAAAACATTTATGGAAGGAAAACGTATGAAGTCTGTATCAGGGTTGGCTGTGTAGCTGAGTGGTAAGTAGTTTGCTAGTGTGCACATGGCCCTGAGTTTGAGCCTCTGCAAAACAGAAAAAAAACAAAAAAGATGCCGTCAATTCGCTTAGGGGTTTTTTTGTTTTTCATTTTTGCTAAGTGGGAAGAGATTGTCCCTTATGGGCCAGCAGGAATAGTCTCCTCGGGACACCACAAGACCAGGCTCCCCGCCAAACCCAGCACCCCTGTTCCTATTTGTTCTGCAGGCCTTAGCGTCCTAGCTGGCCAGCAAGTAATGCTGGAAGTACGGGTTATTGTCTTCAGGGACCAAGGGCCTCTAATGTTTGTCACTAGATAATAACTTTATGAGGCTTTCATTTCCTTATTTTATTTAATCTGTTATTCATCCGTTGACAGTTACAATTCATTGGTTTTGAGTTATTCACAAAAGAATATAACCACCATCACAGATAATTTAAATTTTCTCACTTCAGAAAGAAACCCCACCCCCAGAATTAGCTGTCACCTCCTACCTGTCCATCCACCTGTCCCCAGCCCAGCGCCTATAGCCATAATAGATTTCCCTACTCACCATTACAGGAATGAAATCACACAGTGTGTGAGTATGTATGTAGATACCACATTGTATAGAGTTTCTATTCCCGGAGTCCACTGATGGATATCTCTGTTGTTTCTGGCTTTATAAATATGCTGGCGTAAAAATTCGTGTACAGTTTTACATGCGGGTATGTCTTTCCACTGGTCTGGAACTGATGGATTATATGGTAAATCTGTTAAATTGTTTGGAAAACATCAGGCCAATTTCTGACTCAGCTGGACCTTTCGTATTCCAGCCAACATCGTGGGAGGCTTCCAGGGTCTCCAATATTGCTGCTGGTCATGCTCTCTAACTTGATTTTAGCTGTCCTGGGCCGTGTGAGGGCAACTCTCATTGTGGTTTTGATTAGCTGACGAATAGTAATAGCAAGCAACTTTTCATGGCTTTTTGGCTATTGCTATTCAGATCTTTGGCCTGTTTTTATTTTCAAAGGTAAGAGTTCTTTATGCAGTCTATAAGTAAGTTTCCTGTCAGACACGTGACGTGCTAATAGTGTCTTCGATTCTGTGGATTCTATGGATTATCTTTTCTTGTGATTTCTGTTCATGTTTTTAATTTTGATGAAGTCCAGTATGCTGGTGATAGTTTGTGTGCATGTGTGTGTGTGTTTTGAGACAAAGACTCACTATGTAGTCCAGGCTGGCCTCAAACTCACTATGTAGCCCAAGCTGGTCTTGAACTCATAATCATCCTGCCTCAGGTTCATGAGTGTCGGGGTTATGGGTATACCCCAACACTCCCAGATTTGTTGCTTATGGTTTTGTTATCAGAGAATCTTTTATTAAACTCTAAATCATGAAAAGTTAAGGCTGCATTTCCCTCTACAAGTTGTTTATGTGTTTTGGTTTTGGTGCTAGAGATCTGGTATACGTGTTAAGCACACACTCTGCCACTGACCTACCACCTCTGAACATCTTACAGTTTCGGCTCTTCACACTCTGCTTCTCAGTTTCTCCAGGAAAATGAGGCATGTTTCTGACAGGGACAGCACTGAGTCTATAGGTCGGTTTGGGGGAAATTTTGCCATCTTCACAACATCACATCTTACGATCTGTGAGTGTGAAACGTCTTTCTCCTTATTTAGGTCATTAGTTTCTTTTCGACAGGGTTTTGTTTTTGGAGCCTTAGTTTTACATCTAAGTACCTTATTGTTTTGCAGTTGGAACTGAAATTACTTTCTTAATTTGATTTTTAGATCGTTCATTGTGAGTGCATAAAAATACGGCTCACCTAGTTCTTGCACCCTGCAGCCTGGCTGCTGTCATTTTGAGGCTCCGGTGGGGGTATCTGTGTGAGAGAGAACACATGAAAGGTTCTCCATATGGGCAGTGATGTTGCCTGTTACATTTTGTTTCTTCCTTTTTAGTCTGAATGCCTTTTATGTCTTTTTTTTCACCTGATTGCCCTGGTTGGAAATTTTAGTACCATGATAAAAGCAATGAAATCAAGAATCCTCGTTCTAATTTGGGAATGTTGGATTTTGTCAAAAACTTTACCTATGTATAACAAAGTGATCAGGTGGGTTTTTGTTGTTTGATACAATGTGTTATATTAATTCTTTTGTATTAAATTAATCCCCCCGATAAATCCCACTTACCCATTATATATTATTCATTTCATATGTTTTTGAATGTCTTATTTCATCCCTTTTTTTAAGAGAAAAAAGACACAGAAAAGGAAAAAAGCAAAAGACATGAGTAAACAACAAACCCAAAATAGTAATAATACCAGCTTCAAAACAAGATGATAGGAATTTAACAATGGTTATCTTATTTCATCCTTTTAAGTGGTGAGTGTATTTGTTGTAAATTTACCCTCTTTAAAAAAAATATTTGCTGAAACTTTGAACTTAAAGAAGAAAAACATTTTCTTTCTTGGTAAAGAATCAGAAAGAGAATTAAAATGTTTGTGGTTTTTGCACAGTCTTTGAAAGGATTGTGGTTTAGGAACATAAACAAATGATGTGTTAAGGTTTCAATCATACTAATCTTGGTATTTTTCATGACACAAAAGTGTAGGAGCCGCAGAAAAGCTGGCCATCAGCCAGAAGAGGGAGGCGTGACATGGCCAGTGTGGGTGTGGGTGTGTTTGCTGCTTCCTGTCTCTGGCACTGATCATTTAAGAAAATGGTACAGAGGAAAATGGAAGCGGTCTAAAAACTATTAGCTGTCTTTCTTTTGTGCTTGTGTGTGTGCATGTGTGGTGCTAGGGACTGACCCGTGTTCTCAGCCATGCCGGGTAATAACTAACATGCGCCACACCCCTCAGCTCTATTTCAGGATTGTTTTGCAATCCTCCAAAAATACCTTCAGTAGTATTTCTGAACTGCTATTGGGTAACTTATGTCTTTTGGGGGGGGGTAACTTATTTCTGTTACTAAACAGCAAACCAGTAAGAAAAGCTTCTAGACTTCCCTCTTTATTCATTTTCTTATAGTCTCAGACCAGCATCCTAGAAGGACTCTCCTGTCATGATTACCAGAAACTTGGCATCCTCCTGTCTGCAGTGATTACCAAGTCCTGGCCTCAGAGGAGTGGGCAAGCTGTGACTGACCCAGGCGAGATCCTGAAGTACCTGCTCACGTGGCGGGATGTGGAGCAGCTCTTCAAGTTGTATGGTACAGCCGTGCCGCCGGGAAGGTCTCGTGTTGTGGGTGCCCTCCCTCCTGAAACCCCCTGTGTGAGTGTGCCTTGTTGCACCTCCATCTGCCGCGTCAGGGATGCAAAGCCAGGCGATTCCTGCAAACTGCAGTCTGAGAATCTGTTCGTCGTGGTAGGGGACACAGGCTGTAAAACCTGTGGTTCTCCTGGCTTACCTTAGCTCTCGTTGGAAACCTCTTCCCAGACATGGGGGCCATGTGGGAGACAACTTAGGGTGAGAGCTGAACCTCCAGAGCAGGAGCAGAATAGGGCAGAGTAACAGCAGATCTGGAGACTGTCTGTGTGGGAGTTGAGACAGACCCAGAGATCCTTGGGAATGCCTGTGATACACGCAGGAGCTGGGCTGGGGATGCGGGAATACACTGTTCTGAATGTATTCTTCCTTCTGACCAGGAACCAATGAGAAGATTTTAGCCAGTATTACAGAGGAAGGCCAGAATTTGATGGCTATAGCTGACTCTGTGTTTACAGAAGTTGTCAGTGACCTCCAGGTTGGGACCATTTTAGTTGGACAGTTGGAGCTGATCCAGGAGCACAGGACTCAGTTTCTGAGCATCTGTGAATTGAGTAAGTGGGTGGAAGCGCACGCTTCAGGCTGCTGAGGAATTCCTGGGAGCAGACCCTGTGTGTGCATGGGTATTTTCATAGTCCTTTTAATCAATGTCTCTTCCCAGAAAGTTGGGAAGGATGGTTTATAACTCTCAGGAAAAAGCAATAAAATCATGCCTAGGCGTGAGTGCTCGCTCTTTTTCAGTCCATACTGCTGAGCCCATGTCTCCTCCGAAGCCCTCCTGGTCCCTTGTCCTGGGAGCAAATGCAGAGGGAGGTGGGAGAAGGTGTTGCCATGGAAACCTACCAATTTGTGTGGGCTTGGGTTACTTGGTTGTTGTTGCAGAGAGAAAATGTCCTTCCGTGCAAGAGAACCAGTGGAATATGAAGGACATGCTGGACTGGAGAAGGAAGCAGCTGCAGATTCTAAAGAGGGAAGCGAGATGGGTCGACAGCCTCCTGAAGATGTGTGGGAAGATCGGACACCTGGTACCAGGTGGTTTTCTGCTTTGTGCCATATGGCTGAGGGAGCCAGGGGTGGGGTTGGAGTAGGACACAGCAGAAACAAGTCACAAGAGCAGAACTTGTTTTGCAGAAACAAAAGAATTTTTAACCAAGTTTTACATGAGTTTGCCAGGAGAAGTCAGCTTCGCTGCTTAGATCCTCCTGATTTGGCCTTTACCTCCATATCTGCAGAGCTCCCGCTGATTTCTCCAGGGACAGTGTCCTCTGTGGACTTCCCTGTGACAGGAGAGGAGCATTTAGACCCCCATTTTCCAGGCTGTGCTCTGCACGTTAGCTTGGGGCGTGCTAGTATTCCCACGTGTGGGCCCTGAAGCATGCTGTGCTTATGCATTTTCTCTTGTCAATGAGCCAGGACCTCTACCCTGAACTATATCCCCAGCCCAAAATTTTTTTGTTTTTAATTTTGCAACAGAATCTTACTAAGTTGCCCAGGCTGGGCTTGATCTTGTGTTCCTCCTGTCATAGCCTCTCAGAGTGCCAAAATCACAGATGCACACCTTATCAGGCTATGACTTTTGTGGTACTGTGGTTTGACCCCCCTGCTTCCCCTCCCGTGCTGCTGGGATTATAGGATGCACTATGCCCAACATATAAAAAAACAACTTTCATTTTGTCCCTGGGGTGGGATTGAGAGGGAGGGAGCGAAAATAGATGTATGTTTCCAGCTAACCTTTTTGCCCAGAGCGTCCAGTGCTTCTTTCCAATGAAAATTGGTGAACAAGCCTCAGAAAAGAGGGAAGAAAGGCCCACAGGTTGGGTTCTCTTGAGTTTTCATAGACAAGAGATTAGAGTAAATGTAAGGGAAATAGCATAAAATGCTACCAGGATTAGCGGTTTGATATCCTACTTTTCCTCATGGTTTCCAAAGTGGATCTTGGAGAGATGGAGGCAAGACACTCTGAAGACCTCAACAGCAAGAGACTAAACGAAGTCATGACTGTGAAACTGCCCAAGTCCCTCGCCTCCCAGCATGTGACACATTACAATCTGAGCCCTGAGGTCAGAGAAATGGCTGAAAAGATAGACTTGCTGAAAGACAGCCACATCTTCCAGATTCTGTGGGAGGAAAGTGCAGAGTTGCTGAGCAGTTCTGAAGAGGAACTGGACAGGCAGAGCCTGCAGCTTATGGAGGTCTACAAAGACTTGTACCTTCCTTGTCATAAAATGTTCACTGAACTTTATAACGACCTGAAATCGGGAAAGATCACCTTTGCCAAAATAAATGACCTCTTCAAGGACTTTATAGGTAAATATAGGGACTTGGATTCTGACCTCCAGGTCATGTGTCTTGTGAATCCTTCCGCCCAAAAGGACTGGATCCC
>PVJX010021528.1:0-31768 GCA_004027295.1 Dolichotis patagonum | reverse complement strand
TTGTCTATCTTATTTAGTACGAGCTCTCCATATGCAAAGATAAGGACAACCATTTGGAAGAAAACAAGAGACAATATGACAGATAGTGAAGATCTCTGGTTGTCTAGCTTTGAAGTTTATGCTTTCTTATGTCCCATTCTGTTCTGTTCTGTTGTGTTTGATTTTACTCTCTTTTAAAATAAAATTTTAAAAAAAGGCAAAAAAAAAAAAAAAAAAAAAGATCAGCCTGAACTCCATAGTGAGACCTTCTCTCAAAAGCAAAAAAAATCTAAAGAACACCTGAGGGCAAAGTACATGCTTTATACTGAAGGGCTCTGGGTTTGGTCCCCAGCACACACAGATACACAAATCCCTGCCAGAATAGGGTTCACACATGTAAAGAACAGGAGAGGCACAGAACCTGGCACACATGTGGTCCCAGCACTCCAGGAAGCTAAGACAGGATTGCGAATGTGAGCCTGGCCTGGGCAACTTAGTAGTGACTTTGGGAGGACCTCCCCCGCAAAAAAGACTGAAAATGTAGCTCAGTGTGAATGAAGGCCTTGGGTGCAAACCCCAGCACAACCCCCCCCCCGTACCCCCCGCCCCCACACAAGGATACAGGTGTCAACATACTCACACTGTGAAGCACAAACACCTCCCCATGCACACACAAAAACAACACTGCTGTCCGGGTGAAGGAGTGCAGGGGTGGAGGAAACTGTCCACTGAATCCTTACTGTTTTTCTGAGAGGGTGTCTTGTCATGGAGTTCAGGCTGTCTGTGAACTCACTGTCACAGAGGGTGGCCTAGCATTGCTCCTCCTGGTACACCTGGCTCGTGTTCCTCTTCATACTTTTAGAATTTTTTCCCCCCTAAACTTCACAGTTCAGGCTTCCTTAAACTCCATGCTTAGCCCAAGCTGGCCTCGAACTCACAGCAATCTTGCCTCAGCCTCCTAAGTGCTTGGATTATGGGTATGGACCAGAAAACCTGGCTACTTTTAGAATTTTTGAACCATGAATGTATAACCTATTAAAAATAAATAAATAAATTCTGCTGGGTTGGGGCACGCCCTCAATCCCAGCACTTGGGAGGCTGAGATGCGAGGTCATCATGAGTCGAGGCCAGCCTGGGTTACACAGCAAGACTATGTCTCAAAATCAAACCCAAATGAAAGTCCTTTCCACCGAGGCTACCTGGCGGGTAGCGCCGGCTCACCTGCGGGCTGTCTGCGCATTGCCGCCAGGAGGTGGCGCTGTGCCTGCTCGTAGTCCTGCAGGTGGAACGAGGCCACCCCGGCGCGGTACAATGCTTTGGCGTTGTCTGGCTGCCGCCGCAGGACCTTCTGACTATACTCCCGAACCCGCTCGTAGTTCACCGGCTCCATCTGCAGGAGGCAGGCTGGGAGGGGGAGGGGGACAGCAGGAGGCTCAGTCGCTCGGTCGCCGAGGGTCATGCTGCTCACACCTGCTAGGCTCCGCCAATTTATGTCACCTCCCGCCCGCCTGCCTTCCACACACACTCTTGGTGCAGGGAGCCCTGGTGTGAGGCCAGAACATCTTTTGAGAATCTAGTTAAGCCTTCCGCTTTATCTTTGTGTGTGCTTGTGCGGGTTACTGGGGATGGAACCCAGCGCCTTTCTTTCATTTTCTTTTTTGAGATAGTCTCCCTATTTTAAGATGGACTCAACTCAGCGATCCTTGAGGCGCGCATTACAGGAGTGTGCTACCATACCAGGGTTCATTCTTCATTTTGAGACAAGGTTTCACTAAGTCACCAGGATGGGTTTGAACTTGCAGTTCTCCTGCTTCAGCCTCCCAAGTAACTACACTACCATACCCAACAGAAAGCAGCTTTCGACCCAGATTATGGGACAAGGATCCGTGAAGAAACAAGGCACAGAATCCCAGAAGACAGCCTATTAAGTCTGGAGTGGGAATGTGCCCTTATGCTCACATATGGAGGGGACAGGCTATGCCAGGCCCTGTGAGCAAAGCTCACAGATGGGTTCCATCCCCAGCACTGCCAGTGAAGAGAGAGACAGACAGACAGAGAAGGAGACAGAGACCAGTACCAGATTTTTTCTTACATGTGAAAGAGG
Organism: Dolichotis patagonum; assembly: GCA_004027295.1. Taxonomy (NCBI): domain Eukaryota; kingdom Metazoa; phylum Chordata; class Mammalia; order Rodentia; family Caviidae; genus Dolichotis; species Dolichotis patagonum. The sequence goes on along the minus strand of PVJX010021528.1, from coordinate 29,685 downwards.
CTACTAGAGGATCTTTGGCTGTGACCTCATCTGGCCTCTTTGAGTATAATCAACCAGTGCCCTGCAGAGGTTCTGTGAGGATGAGATACTGCAGATAAGCTGCCAGGTAGCTCAGAGGCAGTCAATAGACCCAAGGGGTCAACCCAGCAGTATCTGGAGGCCTCTCCCAAGAACCTCGAGGCTCCAGGAGTAGCTGAGGCGCAGCCATAGGCCCAGGGAGGGTCAGGATGACAGCAAGTACCAACTCTGAAACATCTTGGTCCCTTGACTTTGGGTCAATTCTGAACACATATTCTGTTCATGAGGTGCATTACTCCTTAGGGAATTCAGCTCTGAATTAAGACTGCCTGTGTTTGGGCTGGGGATTTAGCTCAGCGGCATAAGCGCCTGCCTGGCAAGTGCAAGGTCGTGAGTTCCATCCCCAGTACCGCAAAAAAAAAAAAAAAAAAGACTGCCTGGGTTTGATTTCAGCTCCCCCTACCAGCAATTTGCTTCCTTACAACTTTCGCAAAGCTCCTTGAGGAGCCACTTGTACAAGATGATGTACGTACAGGGTTTAAACAGTGCCTGTGTGTGGCTTTTCAGTTGAGTGAATTAAAACTTAAGCTACTAAAATTACTATGTGTGTTATCTCAGGGTAGAAGTACAATTGCACACACACTGTAAAAAGGTTATGCTCAGCACGGTGGCATGTAAAAGTAATCTCAGCACTCAAGAGACAGAAGCAGGAGGTTTCAGCACCCGACAGCTAATAAATACTATCAGTTTTAAAAATAACTTCTTCACTCTTTGAATGGTTTTATACTATTTTGTTATGTTTGATATTATTGTATTTGAAACTATGCTCAACTATAGCAGAGAAAGAGATACTGTGATAGCTACTGTTGATGTCTGGTTGTCTTAAAGTACTGTGTTTCCTATGTTTTCTGTTCTGATCTGCTCTGTTCTGCCCTTTTGTTTTATTCTCTTTAAAATAAAATTAAAAAAAAAAAAGAAAAGCATCAACTACTCAAAAAAAAAATAACTTCTTACAGCCAGGGATATAGCTCAGTTGCACAGCGCCTGCCTGGCAAGTGCGAGGTCGTGAGTTTAATTCCTGGCACCAAAATAAATAAATAACTTCTTAGAGATGATCGTGCAAGGCCAAGGTCCTGGATTCCACCCCCAGCACCACTGGGTTTTAAGAAATAATCACTTTAAACAACAATTAGGAAATATAAAAACTCTTAGTGATTTTTTTTAAAGTACAGCTTACTTAAAAAAAAAAAAAAAAAAGCTTACTTGGCAGAATTAAAGTGCACGTTCCCAAAGGTGTGAGGAGTTTTGGGAGAGGCATCCCAGTGACCACAGCCTCACCTCGGACTGTTTCTGTCTGCTTCACTGTAATGTGAGCTCACTTCACCCGTCAGGGAAGGCACCTACTTTGCTTAGCAGGCTAAGCCTGGTGACAGCTTGTCACCCAACGCCACCTGGAGGTCGGGGTCACTCGTTACCCTAGTCATCTAGAAGCTCAAACGGAAAAGGAGACGTCAAAAACGATCGAATACATGATTATACACCGGCGAACGCCTGGACTAGTTTCCCAGTACTGACCTTCCCTTCGGAAACATCGCGGTTTTCTGCACGGTGTGCGGCACACATTCACATTCCCGGGCTATCAGCCCCGCGGCCTGGCAGCGGCCCCAGACCCCCGGGAGGCGGCGTTCACGGCCCCGCCGCAGTGGTCCCCACCGCACCTCCCCACCCCACCCCGCGGTCCCCACCTGCCAAGTTGTTGTAGCAGGCAGTCTGCGTGTTGCGCAGCGCGTCCTCCTGCGCCGGCGTGAGCACTGGCGCCCGCGGGCCCAGGTCGGGAACCGGGACAGGCGCGGGCGCCGAGCCGGGCTCCAGGCCCCGCAGCTGCAGCAGCGCGCGGTGATACCTGCCGGCCGCGGCGCGGAAGCGGCCCTCGCGGTAACGCTGGTTCCCCTGCTCCTTCAGCTGCTGCGCCTCCTGCAGCCGCTCCTCCATGGGGACCGCAAGGCGGCTCCGGGCGACGCAGGAGTGCGGGGAGGGGGGACGCTCAGGCGAAGCGGCGGGGCTCTCCTTGTTTTAGCTCTTCTAGGTCCTCTCTTTCCCCTTGCTGGCACTGAGGATGGAACCAGGACCTTCGCGCTGAGCTACACCCGTCTTTTTACTTTTTATTTTGAGACGGGGTCTCACTAAGTTGCTCAGACGGGAGAGAGCTTGCGATCCTCCCGCCTCAGCCTCCCGCGAACAGGAATTCCAGACGCGCACCCCTGTCCTCGCCCACCAAGCCTTCGCCGGCGTCTGCGCAGCTGGCACAGGGACCAGGCGAACCAGGCCTGCGCCACCGCCCGCAGGGGAGACCGAGCGGAGCCACAAGGACCTGTACTCCCAGCTCGGCAGCGCTCGCCCCTTCCTGCCTCTGCGGAGCCCAAACCCGGAAATCCCCTCGGGACCGCGGCTCCAGAGGGTAGCGCGAGACCGACAAGATCTGCCCTCCTGCAATGTAACTAAAGGGACCCGCACGCTGCGCCACAGCGCCCAATCAGAGGCGGCGCCGTGAGGCACTCCCGCAGGAACGATTGGCTTCCCAGAGGACTGCTTCGTGAATGGGGGAGGAGGAAATCTGGCCGATCACGGTTGACCAATCGGAAGGGAAGATTGCAGTTCAAGATGGCCAATAACAGGGACTAAAGGCAGGGTCCGGGCGTCTGTTGCTGGGTAGAAGTTGAAGCGTTGAGGAAAGAGATTACTGCATCCTTTGGTTCTAAAGAGCCCTTTTGCTAACAAATCACATAAACAATTATTAGTGAGTTCTGCTATTAGCAGTAGTTGCCTTCCGGCGTCTCTTGTTACTTTCACAAGGCTGGTGCCTGCACACAATATTGTAGGGACAAGACGCCGCTAAAATCGGAAGTGAGCGGAACTACGGGAGGCGACAGGCTGCAAGGGGCACGCACGACGCTTGCGCAGAGCTTCAGGCTAAAGTACGGAAAGCCGGGCGCAGACACGCTTCCGGGCTACGAGGCACTTGAGCCGCCGCCAGCCCTGCTCATTCAAGCCGTGGTGCGGCTGCGCGATAAAGCTCCCAGCACTGATTGGCTCGCGGGCCGAGGGAGGCGGGCAAAAGCGGCCGCTGGGGGGGGCTCCGTCGTCGGGGCTCGAGCTCACGGTCGGGGCCAAGGCGCCGGTAGAGAACTCGCTCTCCGCTGCGTCGTTCTGAGCCCCGCGGGCCGCAGGGGGAGCGCGGGAGGAAGGCGATACTGCTGCTCCGCCGCGGAGACTTGCTCGCTCGCTCGCGCGAGTCCCGCGCCGGCGCGGGAGGCGGAGGCGGGCGGCGGCGCCTGCGCGGTGCGGCGCGGCCGGCGGCTCGCAGGGGAGGAGGCGGCGGGAGGCGGCGATGGAGGTGAAGCGGCTGAAAGTGACCGAGCTGCGGTCGGAACTGCAGCGGCGCGGCCTGGACTCGCGCGGCCTCAAGATGGATCTGGCGCAGCGGCTGCAGGAGGCGCTAGACGCTGAGATGCTGGAGGACGAGGCGGGCGGCGCGCCCGGGCCCGGCGGGGCCTGCCAGGCGGAGCCGCGGCCTGCGGCGGCGGCGGCGACGGGCAGCGGCGCGGGCGGGGACGAGGAAGAGGACGAGGACGAAGAGGAAGACGAGGAGGCGCTGCTGGAGGATGAGGATGAGGAGCCACCGCCAGGCACGGACCCCGAGTCCTCTGAGTGCGCCGCGGCCTCAGAGCGTTCTGTGGAGGCGGCCGCGCAGGCCGAACCCGGGCCCGGGGCGAGCGCGGCGCCGGCAGGGGAGGCAGAGGAGGCGGCGGCGGGACCGGGCGGCGTGAACGGCGGCGAGGAGCCGGGCCCGGGCCCAGGCGAGGACGGCGGCGACGGCGGGAACGAGGAGCGGAGCGGGGACGAGGAGCGGAGCGGGGATGAAGCGGCGGGCGGCGGCACGGCAGAGGAGCCAGGTGGGCTGCGGAGGGCGGCCCGTACTGACCCCGTCATTGGTTCCCTACCCCTTGCCCGTGATCCCAGCTGTTCCCTGCCCGCCTGGAGTCACCTGTGGAGCGGCCTCTCCCGCGCCCCCGTCTCTTACCCAGCTTGGAGTGCGCTGAGGGACTGGCGATGACAGCGGGCTCAGGGCTCGGGCTTGCACTGTAAAGTCAATGAGCAATGAGCGGACCCCACTCGCTTGCCCTCCTTTTCCCTCCCGAGCGCTGGACTTAATCGTTAACCCTTGAGGGGAAAGCTGTCCCCTGGGCATCTGGTGCATCTTTGCTACGTGGCCCGCGTCCTGTAATTAAGTGTGGATCTTCCCACTGAGGCGCTGCGCCGGTGTACCGTAGATTTGCTGCGCGCTTCAGCTGGCCTGCCTTTTTTTTACCTGTCAGAGTCCCTACTTCTTGAGGTGGTCTCGGTTCTGCTGGGTCCACCTAGGACCTTTTGGAAGAGGAGGTGTAGAGATGCTCACGGGCGTCGATGACCTTTTTCTTTTGTTTTGGTGATGGGATGTCGATGACCTTTTTCTTTTGTTTTGGTGATGGGATGCTAGAGCTGATCTGGAACTGTATCCTCCAGAGAGGAAGGGGACCTAGAGTTGTCTCCAAGTGTTATTGCGGAGTGCACTGCCCAAGTTCTTTCTGTAACGTGTGTTTCAGGTTGTTACCGAGTATCTTGGTGTAAGTGGAACCTGTGTTATAGCAATCACTTGCAACTTGCAGATTTTTTCTTTTGATGTCCTAGAACAAAATCCCATTACATAACCTGCGTGAGCTCGCGCGCGCGCGCGCGTGTGTGTGTGTGTGTGTGTGTGTTCCTAATACCAGATAAAAAAACATGGAAGGATAAAGGACTGTTTTAAAGATAACTGTTATTTTTTTTTAAAGACCTAGTGTTGTAAGGTACTAAGGATTGAATGAAAATTCTAGGTTTTTGTTTTTTTTTTTTTGGCAAAAGATGTTGCATGCCTGACACAATGATGCACACCTGTAAATCCCATTTTGTTGGAAGGCTGAAACAGGAGGATTGCGAAGTCCAGGCCAGCCAGGATAATTTAGTGAGATACCCTGTCTCAAAATCGAAAATGGGCTGAAAATGGAACTTAGTGGTGATTCCCTTGTCTGTTACTGCCACCAAAAAAAGTTAGTAAATATATATATGGTTCTGCCCCACCTTGTGTGCTGTAAAGGTACAGTATTATTTATGGGTTTCTTGTGACTTGTTTGGTCTTGCAATTTTCAGTAAATCCCCGAGTAAAATACAGCTGTGTGTCATGCACTTGAGTTTTTGCTATAAGAAAAGCAATGGGTGCTTGTGTATTTTAATGCAAGAAAGATAAACTCAGAGAAAATTTGAGGCTTCTATGTTATGACTGTGGGAAACTGTTAGAAAATATTTACTGCCTACATTGAATTCAAATCTGATGGGTTAAATTAACCAGTAAAGATTTTTTTAGAGACCATTTATATCATACTATGGGAAAATCTGCAAGTTTGGCATAATTAAGTAGATATGTTTAGAATTTAAAAAATTCTTTGAGGCAGGGTGTTGTTATGTAGTATAGACTGGCTTTGAACTCAGGCAATCCTCCTGCCTCAGCCTCCCCAGTGCTGGGATTGCAGAGTACAACACCCTTGGTTGGCTAAATTGTCCAGTGTTTATCAGCTGTTGGGCTGTATAGTACCCTATAATGCACACACACACCCCCCCCATAAAACCCTGGCCAATGACGAGAAAATAATCTTCGGAAATAAGGTATGCTGTGGGCACAATGGGAATAACCTGGTCCAATTGGGCATACTTAGATCCACATTTAGTTTCTATTGGTTCTGAGCTTATTCCACACTCAGCAGAAAAACTGCTGATTGTCTATCCCTGCTTTTGTAGGGGATGACCAAGACAGTGAGAAGTCAAAGCCAGCAGGCTCAGATGTTGAGCGGCGTGGGGTGAAGAGACAGCGGGACGAAAAAGATGAGCATGGCCGCGCATATTACGAGTTTCGAGAGGAGGCTCACCACAGCCGGTGAGGCCATGGGCCTTCCCTGCCTGAGAGTGGTGCCTCAGATTCTGTTGTACCACACACTGACTGGTGTCTGGAGGGAAGGATGGGTTAGACTCTGGTTTGTTAAAATAAGCTGTCTGCTGGGATTGATATTTACTGATCATTTAAAGTAGACTTAATGTGTTGCAGACAGTCTTTGAAGAGAGCTGTGGCATCATAAATTTATTTTTCTCTTTATATAGCTCCAAGTCCCCACCACCTCCTGAGGAAGAGGCAAAGGAAGAGGAGGAAGATCAGACTCTTGTGAACCTGGACACGTGTATGTATGAGACAAAAATCCTGGGGGTTTTAGCTATTTTTTCTAAAATCAGTTTGGAGGATTAGAACATGGCCTGCATGTCCTTAGACTTTGCCCCCATTCCTGACATCATTGGCACTTGTGCCAGGAGGGTGTGTGGATTGCTCTCGAGTTCTAGGTCTCACAGTAAACTGGCCCTGTGCCTCTTACAGATACCTCGGATCTTCACTTCCAAGTGAGCAAAGACCGCTATGGAGGGCAGCCACTCTTCTCAGAGAAGTTCCCCACCCTCTGGTCTGGGGCCAGAAGCACTTACGGAGTAACAAAGGGAAAGGTCTGCTTTGAGGCCAAGGTAGTAGCTCATCACAGCCATTCATTTGTTAATTTATTTCTTAAAGTATCTGCATTGGACTCCTTTCCATCAAAGTGTTTCATTAATATGGGAGAAATCACCATTTTAGTAATAACCTTAGTTTAAAGGCCAAGAAATTCACTCCCAGCCTTGGTTAGATTGAGTGATAGTTACTGTCCCAATGTTTCAGTCATTTTCAGCTCATGTAAAAAGCTTGTCTTTCTAACCCCTGTTCCCAAGTGGTCAGACTACCTGAGTTCCTGTTCTGATTTGGCCAGGTAACCCAGAATCTCCCAATGAAAGAAGGCTGCACAGAGGCATCTGTTCTCCGAGTTGGTTGGTCTGTCGATTTTTCCCGTCCTCAGCTGGGTAAAGTTATAACTTCCTTGCTTGTGTCTGATCTGATGTTGCTTACTCTAGGGGAACTTGGGCATGGGTAGCTGATTATTGGCTATTCCAGGTGAGGACGAATTCTCTTATGGCTTTGATGGTCGTGGACTCAAGGCAGTGAATGGCCAGTTTGAGGAGTTTGGCCAGACTTTTGGGGAGAATGATGTCATTGGCTGCTTTGCTGTAAGTGTTTCCAAACCAGGGTCGTGGCGGGGAGGACCTGGGAGCCGCACCCAGTGCCTGGCCACTGCTGGCTCTGTCACATGGTGCATGGCTCCCTTCATTGTGTAGCATAGCAGTCTTGAGAGTCAGAAAAGATGAGACTAAAGTTTGATCAACCTCAAGGCCCAGCAGCCCCTAAGTGCTCTTGTCCTTTGTCCTTATAGAACTTTGAGACTGAAGAAATAGAACTTTCCTTCTCCAAGAATGGACAAGATCTAGGTGTGGCATTCCGGATCAACAAGGACTCGTTGGCAGACCGCGCCCTCCTACCCCATGTCCTCTGCAAAAATTGTGTTGTAGAACTAAACTTTGGTCAGAAGGAAGAGCCCTTCTTCCCACCCCCCGAAGAGTTTGTGCTCCTCCACACCGTGCCAGTTGAGGGGCGCGTGCGCACTGCAGTCCCACCTAAGGCTGGAGAGGAGTGTGAGGTGCGCCAGCTTGGGGCTCCTGCTTTGGGATGGTGGGTGGGTAAGTTCCCTGGTCTCTTCTCGAAGCACTAATGAATGGGAGGGTTCTTCCTCAGAAGTTCATGTTGGGGGGTTCTTTTGAGATGGGCTCTCACTGTGTTACCTAGGCCTCTCCAATAGCTGGGATTGTGGGCCTTACCTCCTCCATACCTGGCTTAAATGGGATCTTAGAAATTGATCCTCACTTATTTTCACTGCATTAGTGATTCCATTTACTTGTAGGTAATTCTGATGGTGGGACTACCTGGATCTGGAAAGACCCAGTGGGCACTGAAATATGCAAAAGAAAACCCTGAGAAAAGATATAATATCCTGGGAGCTGAGATGGTGCTCAGTCAGATGAGGGTAAGTGAAGGGAGACTGCCCCTGTGGAGTGCTTGCTTGCTCGCTGCTTGGGGCAACAGAAAACTTCAGCTGTCCTCCATGAAGAGTTCATCTCAGTTAGGGATATAGCTCAGCAGCACAAGCACCTGCTTAGCGAGTAGGAGATCCTGAGTTCAATCCCCAGTACAGAAAAAGGGGGAGGGGGCCAGTTGTGGCATTTAAAGTGGCAGCTGAGTTTTGGGCTTGAACTGACTGCCAACTGCTTGTGTGCCTTCTCTCTTCACTTGCAGATGAAGGGGCTTGAGGAGCCAGAGATGGACCCCAAAAGTCGTGACATTTTAGTTCAGCAAGCCTCCCAGTGCCTTAGTAAGCTGGTCCAGATAGCTTCTCGGACAAAGAGGAACTTCATTCTTGATCAGGTATTGTTAAAACAAAAGAAATTAGCTTTTTAGAGGATATAAAGATGAATGTTTTGCATCCACTTAATAAAATTGCTTAGAGTCAAACTGGGGTGCATCCATGAAGAAAGTCTGAATTAAGGAGCAACAGACAACGTCTCATTGTTCTTAAACTCACTGTACCGTCCCTAGCTAATTATGATGGTTTTGGGGAATGGCTTTTGATGGGGGTACTGAGACAGTCTCACTAGATGTTCAGGCTGGAACTCACCATGTACCCCAGGCTGCAATGGTGCTCCTGCCTCAGCCTCACAGGTGCTGGGATTACAGGTGTGTGTCACCATATCCAGCTTTAGTTAATGGTGGCTTTAAACATTATGGGGGTAACCTTATTGGTGTTTTTACTCAGCTTATATAGGTCCAGAAAACAGAAGTATAGAAAAGAGCTGGCACTTGGGGGCTGGGGAGTTAGCTCAACAGTATAACCCCTGCCTGGCAAGCACAAGGTCATGAATTCGATCTCCGGTACCAAAAGACAAAAAGACAAAGTGCTGGCTCTCATTGAATTCCTGGCTCCACTTAAAAGATTTGTTATCTTGTATAAGTCCCTGTACTTCACTGAACCTCAGTTTTGCTGGTGTGCAAGATAAGTAACACCAGTCACGTAAAGGTTTTAACAAAGGCAGTTGGGAATATTGACTCTTAATTTGGTATTCCAGTTGTAAAAGATACAGAGTTTTGGTTGAAGTTGGATGATAGTTTTTATTCCTAAACATCTGTTCCTCCTCCTGTTCCTAGTGTAACGTGTACAACTCTGGCCAACGGCGGAAGCTATTGTTGTTCAAGACTTTCTCCCGGAAGGTCGTGGTGATTGTCCCTAATGAGGAAAACTGGAAGAAGAGGCTAGAGTTGAGGAAGGAAGTGGAGGGAGATGATGTGCCTGAGTCCATAATGCTGGAGATGAAAGGTGGGCTGAAGTTAGACCACCAGGACCCCACCCCACCAATCTGTAGTTAGCACCCTAGCCCTGGCTTGATCTGACCCAACCCAACTGCAGAGCGCCTTAGTGAGTGTGGGCACTGTGGGTGGATGAATGAATAAGCAGAGTAAATAGCAAAGTAGTGACTCCTCCCTTTTGTTGTTTTTTTGTGTTTTTGAGATGGAATCTCACAGTGTAGCCCAGGCTGGCCTTGAACCCACAGTGAGCCCAGACTGACTCACACTTACAGTGATCCTCCTGTTTCAGCCTCCTAAGTGCTGGAATGACAGGCATGTGCCGTCATGCCTGCTGTGACCCTGTGACTCACCCTGGATGAGTCACAAAAAAGGGAAACAGTGATGTATCACAGGATAATTAAAGTCAGTGCAAGGCTAGGGATGTAGCTCAGTGGTAGAGTGCATGCCTAGTATGCATGAGGCCTGGGTTCAGTCCCCAGCACTGAAGAAAATAAAGAGAAACTCATAAATTACCTTCCTTAATTAAGTCACTTGTTACATAGATACAGCATGTTTGCTGTTTGCCCAGCAGTATACCACGTAAGGAAATAGCAGCCAGTGCTTTTTATTTTGTAAAGGGCTGGGAGATGGTATGGTTCAAGTCAGGGCAGTTGAAATGAGGATCTCACTGGTGGAGCTTGATTTATGGTATGATAGTAGGCTCATTTTTAGTTTTTTGGGGTGTTTTTGTTTTTGGTACTGGAGATCAAACTCATGGCCTTGCACTTGCTAGGCAGGCTCTTATGCCACTGAGCTAAACCCCTAGCTCATTCATTTTTAGTTTTTTTTGTTTTTTTTTTTTGATATTGAATTAAATCATTTATGAATGACAGAGTCCTAGATCAATGTCCCCCACAAAGTAGCATTACTTGCTTAAATAAATACTAAAAAAAAAAAAAAAGACTTGGTGAAGAAGAACAAGTTACAGATTTTTTAGTTGTTCTTACTTCCTGCTGTGCCCTTAGCTGATTTTCCCTAATTTTCCCCTTGACTGGTGTCCTCCTACCTGCCCTGGGAACTTCTGGCTTTCCTCATGGACAACTTTGAGTCACATCCTGCAGGTTCATGTAGGAGAACTATGCAAGTCTACAGGTGCTCAGAGGAATTGGTATCAGGACTGACTGGGTTCACTGAAAAATTGTGAGAACTCTGCTATAGTGAAGGCCGCAGGGCAGCCTGTGAACTGGTACAGAGTGTGCTGGCCCAGCATGCTCAGGGTGACTAAGGGCTGTGATCCTGTTCTCTGTCTCATGGTGTGGACAGCAGATGCCATGAGGCTAAGCCTTTCTAAAATGTCACTTCTTGGCATCTTATCTAACCAACCCCCTCCTGTCCTGATAAGAAACCTTACCCCAGTTCACTGCTAATTCATTATGGATCACTTGAGACCTGTGAATCAACAGTTGGTGGGTGGTACTTTGCTTGGGGCTGTTGCAGTTTAAGGAAAATTTAGAGTAGAGGAAATTACTTTTAGTATTTAAATGGGAATGGATATGAACCAGCACATTTCTGTGGATTAATAGATGAGGCTTAGAAATTCTTACGTTTCCTATAGTAGAATGTTCATAATGAGTTCTTACTCATCTATGCACTTTCCAGGCTCACAAGCTTCTCTCTTACTCTTGTAGCCAACTTTTCTTTGCCTGAGAAATGCGACTATATGGATGAGGTAACATATGGGGAGCTGGAGAAGGAGGAAGCTCAGCCCATTGTCACCAAGTATAGGGAGGAGGCCAGGAAGCTGCTGCCCCCTTCAGAAAAGCGTACAAATCGCCGGAACAACCGAAACAAGCGCAACCGCCAGAACCGAAGTCGTGGCCAAGGCTATGGTGAGTCTAGGGGCCAGGCAGGCCCAGCTTCGTCAGAGTTTTGGGCCAAGAAGGCCCAGGAAGCAGGATAGTGGCTGGTAAGGAGGCGCCTTCCTGGAGCAGGCATCCTCCCATGTCTTCACCTGTCTCCTGGCCCTTCCTAAGAAGGACAGTTTCTTTCCCACAAAGTACTTGTTTCCTGAAAAGCATGCTGTGCCTTCTTACGTATCTGGCTGTCATGCCAACACACGTGTCTCTCAATTGGCCCCTGGTGCGGTGGAAGGGTTTGATGGCAGTGTCCTGTTCTCACAGTCCGTTTTCTCACTGCTTTGCCTCTTGGACCAACCCAGCTGTATAGGCCGGAAAGTGAGCACCCTGTTCAGTAAGTTAAACGGGGCACTTTAGGGCATCGTGTCCCTTGGTCCATTTTGTCAGCTGGCACTCAGATGAGTTGTGCTCTGCAACCTGCCCCTCCTCTAGGACAGTGGGGTGTAGACGGTTTCTCACAGACAGTAGTGAAACATTGGGACGGTTTCTCACAGACAGTAGTGAAACATTGGGGCTCTCCCAAGGATGACAGTCTGTGATACTCCAAATGGCAGTTTTTGCTGCTGGTGTTTACTCTGCCGTGTAGCATTTGCCATCCTGAATGTCTTCCAGGAACTGGGGGCATTCAGAGCAAGGCAACTGTGGCTTTCCTGGCCCTCATTCTGCGCACCCTCCAGACTTGTGAGCCCCAGTGTTGGGCCTGTCCCTGCCAAACCAGGCTCCTGTGCCCACAGAATGGCCTGTGGCTCCCACTTTTCTGCTGCGCTCCACACCAACCCAGCTGCTGCCAGCTGTCTGAGCGCTCTCCATTTCTCTTCCAGTGGGCGGGCAGCGCCGAGGCTACGACAACCGGGCCTACGGGCAGCAGTACTGGGGGCAGTCTGGAAACAGAGGGGTGAGTGCGGCCCCCTGCTCCTCCCTGTGGCCGAGGCCACCATTGCCGTGGCGCAGGGAGCAGAGGGGCGCGGGCTGTCTTCTCAGGGCCTAGGGCCTTGTCCACTTACTGTGCCCATCAGACAGATTCGTCCCATCTGCACTGTCCAGCCCAAGGCATCTGTGAGGGGGCACAGTGGGTCACGTTGCCGAAACCCCGTAAGTCTCCTCTCTTTTCCCAGGGTTACCGTAACTTCTACGACCGCTACCGTGGAGACTATGACCGATTCTATGGGCGAGACTATGAGTACAACAGATACAGAGACTATTACAGGCAGTACAACCGGGATGTGAGTTTGCAGCTGGGCAGAAGCTGGGGCGGCTGTGGCCACAGTGCCAGCCTCTGCCCTGACCATCCGTCCTCTGTCTTGCAGTGGCAGAATTACTACTACCACCACCCACAGGACCGAGACCGGTACTACAGGAACTACTACGGCTACCAAGGGTATCGGTGAAGCCCCTTGTGGCCACCTGTCCACCATGAAGCTGGATCTCAGGGGTGCCCGGCACCCTCTAAACACATCCGAGGAAAACGGGCAGGCGGGGTGGGGCTGAGCTGCCGGGGAGGGTGGTGGGGGGTGGGTATGAAGCGGGAGGGGGGAGGTGGAAACCAACCACAAAACTGTACATTTTTTTAAAAGTTTGTTGAAAAGAATATTGTCATATTCTATAAAACATTTCAAACCTAGTTAGGTATTTGTAATGGGAAACCATCTGCGCAGAACTAGGGCTGCTGGTCTGTACCCTGCAGTTGCGAGTGTCCCCAGTGACTCTGGCAACTATGCAGGCAGTGATGGGAGGAGGAAGGTGCTCCGCCCAGGTTGGCGCAGGCAGGGGCCAGGGCCTTGTGACCACCAGGCAGTGAAATAAATGATCCGCTCTTGGCGATCACTTTACCCATGAATGTTTGCATTTTCTTTCTGACCTTTCCCTCTGGGGACTGCTGGTCTGCTAGGCTGGGAGCCGGGATCTCCACAGTCCCTGTGCCACGCTGTCCCAGTGGAGGTGCAGAGGCCGCTTACTCCGCAGTAAAGGCTGCAGTCGGATTCTCAGGGTTTCTGGCAGAAAGTGTGCGGGCAGTACTGAGCAGTCGCCTAACCCTCGGGCACAGGTGTAGCCAGGCACTTGCCTCTGAACTGGGCCTTAGCTGGGACCAGTTCCGGACTCAACTCACGGGCAGTGCACGCAGGGTTTCCAGGGGAGCTGGGTGGTTTTTCAGATTCGGCTTCAATCTTCCTTTCCCTCCCTTCTCAGCCTCGAGCAGTGCCTCGCTTCCTAGGAGAAGGTGCCAGGCCTGCCCCGAGAGAGTGCCACAGGCCTGGCCCCAGCCCCAGCCCCTGTGGAGGATGGAGGGGGCTGCGGGCCCAGGCAGGAGCTTGCCTGCTCCTGGAGAAGCCTCTGCTGGTGCCACACAGTGGTAGCGAAAGCAGGCAGGAGTGGGACACAGCTTTGCAAGCTAGGGTGGGGAGACGGGGTTTGGGGGAGCTTTGCTGGGGGAGGAAGTGCTTGTGCTTGGTTTCTGACAATAGAAAGTCTTTTTTTTTCCCTTGGGGGTGGGAGGAGAGCAGAACCTCAGCCTCCAGGGGCTATATGGGCCCCCTCCTGCCATCTTGCAAGTGGTGACGGCCACAGACCGAAATGGCAGAGGGGAACCAGGCTCATTCTCCTAGGAAGACTTGTCTAGTGTATCATCCAACTGTCTTTTGTAGATGGAAAAGCTTCTGTGAGAAAAGCACCACTTGGGGCCTGTAAATGTTCTTGCACAACCTATAAAGCATTCTTGGAAGTGGCCAGTAAAAAAAAAAAGTTTTACGTTTAAAAAAAATTTAACTATGTCATTGTTTACATCTGTAAATTTTTCCTCTCTGTTCTCATTACAGCATTCAGACAAAAATGTAGGCAAACAGCTTTGAGTTTTAGAATAAATAACCATTCGGACTGAATCCACCTCCTGTCCTGTGGCTGCATTGGTTGGTGGCATGTTGGGCATTGATTTAGGGTTACTGTTCTCCTGTGCTTATTTCTCCACTTATTTCTCTAGGCCCATCTGAGGATGTCATTCCTCTTGCTGGCTGCTGGTCACCTCCTTCCCCAGACCTGGGCTGAAAGCAGCCATGTTTCGCCTCTGGAAGGGCTCTGTGCAGGCCCCACCAGAGCCAGTTGGACGCCAGCTTTGGCTGCATTGGTCCATTTTGAAGGTGAATAAATGTATTGAAGAGTAATTACAATGTGGGGAAAGGCCTACTCATTCAACAGAATGTATTTGATGGGAGTTGCTTTCTAGTGAATTTAAAGAATGAGAAGGTAACTTTTAGGAAACTAGCATTTCCTGAAAGGGGTATGGTACTGCACACCTGTAATGCCAACATTCTGGGACACTGAGGCAGGAGGGCTGAAAGTCTGAGCCCAGCAACTTAGACCCTGTCTCAAAAGTAATGAGCTGGGGATAGTTCCCTGTAAAGGTCCTGGATACAATCTGCAGTACTGCCTGTCCCTCAAAGCACTACGAATTATACTGCCAAACTGATCCTACATTCTCAGTTTTGTAACTGACCAATTTCTTCCTTTTTTAACACTAAGTACATTTATTAGAAAAGAAGAAAGTTATGAAATATCCTTGTATCTTTCCTTGAGAAATTAAAAATAAAACCAAAAACAAATAGAATAATAAAGATGAGAAAACACAATCAAATTTCTTCCTTTACCTCTGCACTGGGAATTCAACCCAGGAGTACTCTACCAGTGAGCTAGATTCTCCAGTCCTTTTTCTTTTCCTTGGTATTGGGGCCTTCACATCCTCAGCTTATTTTTATAATTAGAGACAGGATCTTGCTAAATTGCCATATCTGGGCTGACTCTGTCCTCAGCTTCCCAGGCTGCTGACATTCAGGAACACCCTAGGTGTCCCAGATGGGACCCAAACTTTTGATCCTGCTGCCTTTATCTCTTGAGTAGGCTCAGAGCCTTGGGCCACCATGCCCAGCATCCCATCATAAAGGGTAGCACCCAGATGCCCGGTGTGGAGTTCTGGGAGGCACCCATGTAGACAGCTCCAGCTGCTCCTTCAGGACTGATCCCAGGATATCACAACTTGCATTTGAAATGCCATCCTTGATTTTGGTGGCTGCCTAATCACTAGAACGTTTAAATCAGTGTTGGAGCTAATTAATCCTTCCTCCGGCACGTATCACTTTCCAAACCCAAAGGGTAGGCCAGTGCCCTGCCACTAGGCAGTATCCCATCCCTAATTAGTCATTTTTCATGGCCAGGAATAGCTCAAGCTTTGTGTCTAGGAACAACTTTTCGTCCCTAACCCCCAACCTGGCTTCCAGGCATTCACCTGGAAACTTAATAGTATGAAAATTGTGCAGGAAAAAAAACATGCAGAAAAGTAAATTTTTTAGTTTAGCTTTTGAAGACAGGGACTCTTTGCTGTGTAGTCCAAGCAGTCTTCCTGCTTCAGCCTCCTTAGTGCTGGATCCCATGTGCTAACCACACGTGGCTAAGTTTTTTCTTGTTTTATCCCATAGTCAAGGTTAGGTTTACTGAGCACTCAAAACTCCTTACCAAGTATGAGCTGATGTGAAAACTGCCCAGCACTGATGGGGTGGAAAGGGAAGGTCTTGCTCTTTGCAGCCTGTGCTGTGCAGCAGCACAGGGACCAAGCTGGACCTGACCCCCAAGGGACTCCTGAGACCCTGGACCAAGGGTGGCCAATGGCTGGCTTCTTCGTTACCCGCTGGGAGAAGGAATTCACTAGCTAACCCAGGACTGTCAATGTTTCGGAAGACCGTCCCAGGCTGCCCCGGGTCCCCAGGCGCCAGGTGCAGCTGCAAAACTTGTTCTGGCAACCTCGAGGTCTGACCTGCAGCGGTGTGGCAAGTGGGGAAAGGGTCTTCCCTTGTCTGGTTCCGCCAGGAGGCAGCTGGACCCCAAGGGGCAGCCCTGCCTCGGGATGGCCTCGGCTGAGCGGCGCCTCTGCGGGCCCCACGCCGGCGGAGCAGGGGTGGAGGTGGCTCGGGCCCCTTCACCACGAGATCCAACCGGAGCCGGGCTGCGTTTTATTCCTAGTCAAGGATGCCACTGTCCCGAGGGCGTCCTTCGCTAGAGCCGAAAACTTGAAACCTTGGGTTTCTGGACCCCAGTGTCGCGGTGCCGCCTTCAAATTCTGTCGCGGCCATTTTGGGGCCAGGTAAGCGCAGAAGGAACCCGACGGGGCTGCGGGGCAGCAGGGCCGCCATCTTGAGAGCCGCACTGTATGGCGCAGCGCTATGCGCTGCCATCTTGGGCCGAGGCGCCTGCTGTGGCCGCACACGTGCTTGTGTGGGCCCTTTGGCGCCGAAACTTACTGCCCCGAGCTTCGAACCCGTGGTGACAAGCTTCCAGGTTGGGGGGCTACAGCCCCGCCCCAAGAACGCGCACGCAGGATCTGGACTTTTATTGCCCAAGTAGCGGATACAAGTAGGGGAGAGCGCGGCTGCCCACTGTGGGCGAGGCCCAAGGAGGGGTGGGGCCCGGTGGGTGGGACCGTCAGTGGGGCGGGTTCCAAGCTCCAGACGGTCTCCAAGGGTAGGCAGGGGGCGGGGCCTTGGGAGAGAACGGGAGGGGCATGTTCCTAGTCCCAGGGCTGGCAATGAAGGGGGCGGAACTATCCTGCCCGGGGTGGTGTCACAGCAGCGCGCAGAAGAACTTCTTCTCACGGAAAGGGTTCTCCGAAGTAGGCACCGGCGTGATAAGCGGGTCTTCACAGGCGTGGGCGTCACAGTACGTCATCAGGTCCGCTGCAGCCTTGGACACCTGGTCGCCCGGGAGGGGTTGGCGGCACCGTAGACGGCGGCCACCTCCTTCTGCAAGGGTACACCCGTGCCCGCCCTGGGGACAGCAGCATCCCAGACCTGGCCTCCCTCCAGCCATCGGGCGTCTGCGGCGTCTGGGACCGGAGCCCCCTGACGCAGGGCTGGTGTACCCGCGCGTGGCCGCACCCACCTTTATCCGACACAGACTAGCCTCGATCTTCAGCTGCTCCACCATCTTGCGCGCCTGCCCGATGCTCATAGTACTATTCACGGGGGTCTCGCCCTTCATCCTGGAGAGAGGGTCGCACCTGAGTGTTGTCTCCTGTTCTCCTGCCCTCCTGGGGTCCGCCCTACCCGGCCCGCCTCAGAGGAGCAGAAGGCGATGGAGGGGTGGAGCGCTCCCCAGGCCCCCTGCGGGCTGGCACAAGCAGCATCCAGGCGATTTCGGAGCTCGGTCCTGGAGCCCGGTGTCCTGGAGCCCCGCCCTACGGAAAGCCGCCGTGCCCCGAGCCCACCAGGACAGAAGCCTCCTCGCTCACCTGAAGCGACAGGCGGCGAGCGCAGCGGCAGTTGCACCTGACGTGCTGGGTCCCGGGGTCCCCTAGCCCTGCCTCGGTAGTGCCACCCTGCAGGGAATCGCCTCAAAAAGGGTCAGCTACCGCTCAGAGAGGACTCGAGGGGCGGCCTGGATCTTGCAGCACTGGCTTTACGCCGATGACCGGTACCCAAGAATGCAGGATGCTGAGGATGCGGGAGGAGGCTGGAGAGCTAGGTCCGGCGCGTACCACCTCACGGGCGGGGGGAACCCACACCCGCCCCGCAGCGCCCCCTGGTCGCGGTGGTCGGGCCCGGCGCCCCTGCGCAGCGCTCAGCCGGTGGGGACCCTGTTCAGGGATCTGACATCAGCCGCCCCCTCCCCTCCGTAGCTCCGCCCTTACACCTCACTTAGCACAGAACCTCGGTTTCTCTCCTAGGGTCCGCATTCCTTGTCCAGGAGAATGTGACGCGCGACAGGTAGTAGGCGACTAGACCACCGGGGTCGGCCTTTGCGGAATCGGCAGCGTCACCAGGAAGATGTCCAAAGACACGGCAAAGCCGAGGGCGGACTCCAGGGAGCAGCCCAAAGGACTCGACTGTGTAGAGGAGGTGAGGAGCTCGGCAGTGTGGGGGGCACGGGATAGTGGAGAGGAAGTGGGGGGGGGATCGCCAACCTCTTGAGTGGATCGCGCCCAGCCTGTGGCTTCCCGCACTGATGAGTGCACGGCTCATACTCTACAGGCGGGGAGAGGGGGCACACACAAGCAGAGGACCCTGGCCAGTACCGGGTTAGGGAGCCTGGGGAGCGTGGGCCACTCGACAAAGGGGAGGTCGACTGCGCAGGCTGACACCTGGAGACCAAACCTGGCTGAGAGGTAGCCATGCAAGTGAACAGCGCCCCGCAGCCCACCTGCGCAGTGCGCAGGATGAACACCAGCCCAAGACGCCAGGGCCAAATAAGTCAGTTCCCCCGCTCCGAGGTTAAAACGAGCGGAGGCAAGTGGTGTGGCCGAGCATGGCGGGGGACACATCTGGAGTCCCTGCCGGTCACCGACGGAGAAGAGGCGCGGGTGACTTGCGAGGCCCCTGGAGGCCCGCAGCCTCCCTACTCTGAGCGGGCCCCGCCCACGCGCGAGGCCCCGCCCCGCAGCGCTACTGGCCCCCGCCCCTGCGCCTGGTGCTGACTCCACCTCTGCGCCTGACCAGGGCTCAGTACCCTGATGAGGCCGCACCCCTGCGTCTGGTCGTGGTCCCACCCCTAGGCAGAAGAGCTGCCGGAAGTCCCTCCTCCGTGCCGGGTGCGAGGGTAGCCCCAGTCTGCGCAGGGCTCGCGGCTGTTTCTGTGGTGACGGCGCGGAGCAGCGGCAGAGACCTAAGACTATCCGTGGCGTCGGAAGGCGGGGGTGGCCCTTGCGGGCTGCTTGTCCTGAATCCGGCTGCGCCGCCGCGTGGATCCTGCGAGGCAGCCAGGAGGTGCTGGTTCTCTTCTGCTGTCGCTGTGACTGAGCTGAGGCAGCGGCGCCCCAGCCTGCAGCAGGGCCACGGGGAAGAAGTCTGCGTCGTGCCCGCAGTGGACAAACCGCTGTTTCCTCCTCTGCTTCTAGGAACCGCCGGCTGCGCCGCCCCATGGCCAGGGCGGGCGCCCGGGCGGTGGCGCATCGAGGACCCAAAGGCCGGACCCCGCGCCCCGCGGCGCCACGGCCCCCGAGTCGCCGGCGCCCGCCGCGCAATGGGCGCAGGAGATGGGCCAGGCGCTGGCGGGCCGCGCGCGCAGACTGCTGCTGCAGTTCGGAGTGCTCTTCTGCAGCGTGCTGCTGCTGCTTTGGGTGTCTGTGTTCCTCTACGGCTCCTTCTACTACTCCTATATGCCGACCGTCAGCCACCTGAGCCCGGTGCACTTCCATTACAGGTGAGGGCGTCCGTGGACGGTCCCTGCTGACCCACGGAGCAGGAGGTAGACCGAGTCTACTTTGACTGTTGAATTCAGGTTAAAAACTTAAGAAAGATTGTGGGCCGGGGATTTAGCTCAGCGACATAAGCGCCTGCCTAGAAAGTGCGAGATGATGAGTTTGATCCCCGGTACCAAAACAAACAAAAAAACTAAGAAAGGCATGTTTGCACTTCCAGATGATGTTCCTGAGGGTCAGTTCTCTAGCATAGGGTCAGAGCTCTCAGGGACAGCATGGAAATTAGAACCTGCCCAGCCGTCGGGCTGGTGCAGATTTTTTTTTTTTTTTTTTTTTGGTACCGGGGATCGAACTCGAGACCTCACGCTTGCCAGGCAGGCGTTTATGCCACTGAGCTAAATCCCCGGCGCTAGATTTGGCTTTCAGCAGGGAAGTGCTGAGAAGTACCTCCTTCACCTTTTGCCTGGCTGCCTCCTACCTGCCCCAGTACACCACCGAGATTAGGGAAACACAAGGTGACCATACAGAACTGACTTGTCCTCCCTGACTTCTGCTGCTGCCTGCACTGGCCCCTTGGTTTCTCCCCATTTCACACACTTGGCCAAATTCTCTTGCCTTGCAAACTCGCTGTCAATCATTCAACAAATGTTAATAATGACATTAACAATGGTCCAAAAACACTTTTTTCTGGTCTGAATTCCTAATAATGTACTGTAGTTTCCAAAATAAAAGTTATATGTTCACACACATGGATCTAATGAAAGCTACAATCTTTCTTCCCATGAAAATGTACATGTGTGCCTAGGCACCTGCTGCATGCCCACACACTACATGCAGTTTCACCTACAATAGTGGGGTTGCCTGAGTCTCTTACAGCACAGCTGTAACTCTTTTTGGAGTTTTCTCAAAAAAGACCCAGGCTAGAATTACTAAATCAGAATCTCTGAGGTAGGACCTTGGAATCTTTATGTTAGATTTTTTTTTTAATGTTTTGTTCCCCTCCCCACCCCTTTTTTAATGTTTTTGAGACAAGGTTTCAATTACCTTGAACTTACTATGTAGCCTAGGCTGACTTTGAACTCCCAGTGAGCCTCCTGCCTCAGCTAGTTTCATTTATTTATTGTGTACTTATTTTTTTAGTTTATTCAGTTTAAATCTGTTTTGTTTGTTTATTTGAGGCAGGCTGTCTGCTTAGTCCAGGCTGGTCCCAAATGCCAGTCTCCCTGCCTTAGCCTTCCAAGCAGCAGGCTGCAGGCATGTGCCACCACACCCAAGTAGGATCTGTGTTTGTTTATTGCAGTACTGGGAATCAAATTCAAGACCACTGCACAGAGTTACATCCACAGTCAGCCTCCCAGAATACTTAGGGCTGTAATGCTCCTCAAGAGAGTAAATAGAGGCTCAGTGGTGGTTCTGCCTGTAACCCCAACTACTCAGAAAGCTGAACAAGAGGATCTCAAGTTGGAGTCCAGCCTGGGCCACTTCGTGAGATGCTGTTTCAAACTAATAAAGGGCTGGGGACATACCTCAGCACTCCAGGTTCCATCCCAGTATGGAGACAAAAGGAGGTCTTAGCCATGTATAGCAGCACACACCTGTAATCTCAGCAGCCTGGAGATTAAAGTGGGAGGACTGAAAGTTGGGGCTCAGCCTCAGCAAGTTAGTGGTTTAGTAAGACCTTGACTCAAGGAAGAAAGAAGGCCTGGGACATAGTGAGAAGGCCCTGGGTTTCATCCCTGGTAGTGAAATATAAATAGGCTGGGCATGGGACCAGGAGGCACATGAACATGATCGAGGCTGTGACAGCAGTGTCATCCCTTCCCCTGTAGGACTGACTGTGACCCCTCCATCACCTCCCTGTGCTCCTTCCCTGTTGCCAATGTCTCACTGGCTAAGAATGGACGTGATCGGGTGAGTACTGAGGCTGGACAGAGACTTTGTCCATGCTTCCTGGACTGGTGGCAAAGAGCCTGAAGGAAGACTTGGAGAGCAGGGCCTGAGGAACAGAGTTGAGGAGGGCTCTGGGGAAACATGAGGGAACATGGGTGCTATATTCATTTCCGCTTGGCCTGGAGATGGGAGCTTGGAGGGCCGTATCTGTAGTTCTGTGGTTAGTTAGCGGTGGAGCAGGCACTTAGCACAGACAAGCTTTCGAAAGTCAGAAAGCAGGCTTGTGTCAGTGCTGTGGCCCCTGGACCCCATCCTGAGGGGGCAGAGAGTCAAAGAAGAATCCAAAGGAGAGGGAAGAGAAAGGGAGGGACAGGGCAGGGTGGTTCAGCATGTGCCCAGCACACACTGAGCCCTGGGTATCCGCAGCACTGAAAGACTGACTAGAGCCAGAGAGCTGGGGAAGCAGATTAGGAGGATGAAAGAATGGCCAGGGATACTGGGGCCCTGAGGATCCATGAGGCCGCCCAGTGAAAAAGCCCTCTGGGTTTGAGTCTCAGGGTTCCACGGCAGAACTGAGCTCAGAGTGGAGGTGCAGAGGCAAGATGAGCTATAAGCCATGTAATTGAAGACCAGCCTGGCACGATTCCATCTTTAAAAGTTGTAGGGATATAGCACAGTGGCACAGTGCCTGCCTGACAAACACAAGGTTGAGAGTTCAATTCCCAGTATCAAATAAATAAATAAAGAGTAAAAAAGTGGGAGACCTGGAATGACAGGGAGATGAGATGCATGAGCTTGCCTGGGAGCTGAAGACTCACAAGTGCTGGGGTAACTAGCAATGCAAGGTAGGTGGCTAGGCTTAGGGACAACCCTACCAGCACTAGGCCTGAGTCACAGGTGGAGCTGTTACCCACCCACAGTCCAACAACAGGAGTGGGGTTCAGCCAGGTCCTGAGGAGCCTGTGAGAGGCAGAAGAACCCGGGCCGTGGCTCAGAAGTGAGCCCAGAGGCTTGGGGTGGGGCCCTAACTGGGCAGTGGCTCTGGGGCAGGTGCTGATGTATGGACAGCCCTATCGCATCACCTTGGAGCTGGAGCTGCCTGAGTCCCCCGTGAACCAGGACCTGGGCATGTTCTTGGTCACGATTTCCTGCTACACCAGAGGAGGCCGCATCATCTCCACCTCTTCCCGCTCCGTAAGTGTTCATGGACAGTGAGGGGAGTGGGGTGTCTGGGGGCTTTTCTCCTGGGCTCTGGGCCTCACCTCTGCCAGGCGCCCCGAAACAAGGCCAGGGGTGCTGCTCAGTGGAGGAGCACTGGTGTAGCATACTCGAACCCTGAGGGCCAGTCCTGTACATAAAAAAGAGAGGAGTGAGAAACCCCAGCTCCCAGGACTGCCCGGGAACAGCCCTGCCGTGGGTCAGCAGCCATGGGTGTCATGGGAGCTGCCTCTGGATGTGTAAGGGAATGAATTGGCATGTGGGTGTCCACCAAATGCCAGGTTGCCACAGCCACATGAGGATGGCCCAGAGGGGGAAGCTGCCCACATTGTCCTGGCACTTGGAACCCACCTGCCTCAGATGACAGCTGCTTAGAGGCAAGCAGATCAGAAGCTGTGTTGTGCTTGACCAGCCAGTGGTCTCAGGGTTGAGGGCACTTGCTCTGTGAGGATGGAGAAGTGCAACCCCGCCTGGTAGCACATGAATTGTCCCAGCACTCTAGAATGCTGAGGCGGGATTGCTGGTTCTAGTCCAGCCTGGGCAATTTAGCCAGAAGCTGTCTCAAAGTGAAAAATAAAAAGGATTGGGGCTTAGCTCAGTACAAAGACCCTGGGTTCAGTCCCCAGTGCTCCAGAAATAAGCAGTACGTAGAAAACTGGAGCAGTGTGGCTGAGCAGGGAGCAGGGTAAGGGAGAAACAGCTCTCACAGCAGCCAGGGTGGAGCGGCGCGGCCTGGCCCTTCTAGTCCCTGCCTGCACGCAGGTGATGCTGCACTACCGCTCTGACCTGCTGCAGACGCTGGACACGATCGTCTTCTCCAGTCTTCTGCTCTTTGGCTTCGCGGAACAGAAGCAGCTCCTGGAAGTGGAGCTGTACTCAGACTACAGGGAGAACTCGGTGAGGGCACCCAGAGCCCAGGACATGGGGATCCATCAGGGACAGGCCAGCCGCCCCCTCTCAGGCATGGCGCCCCTCACCCCGCGCCCCTCCTGCACAGTACGTCCCCACCACCGGCGCCATCATCGAGATCCACAGCAGGCGCATCCAGCTGTATGGAGCCTACCTGCGCATCCATGCCCACTTCACGGGGCTCAGGTGAGGCTGGCAGCTGGGGCTTCCCACCCGGGGGCCATAGGATTTTGCTTACTCGTTAGAGATGGAATCTCGCTATGTGGCCCAGACTGGACTCAAACTCCTAGGCTCAGGTGGCTCAAGTGGTCCATCTGCTTCAGCTTCCTGAGTAGCTGGGATTCCAGGTGGACAGCACCCACACCTACCTTAAATTTTTAAAAATAACCCTTGTGGAGTCGGGCATAGTAGCATATGCACCCCTATAACCGAGGCCCTCAGGAGGCTGAAGCAAGAGGATCATCACCAGTTGAAGGCCAACCTGGCCTACATAGTGAGTCTGAGGTTCGCCTGAACTGTGTAGCAGGAATCTGTCTCAAAAAAACAAAAGCAAACGGAAAACCACCCTTGTGGCCTGGCATGATGGTATGCAGGCACACACCTGTAATCTCAGCAGTCTGGGAGGTTGAAGCAGGAGGAGCCAAGCCTGAACATCTTAGATATTCAAAACAAAAAGGACTAGGGATGTGGCTCAGGAAAGCCCTGGGTTCAATCCTAGTTCTACAAAACAATTTTAAAAAGTGACTATGTGGCTGGGTAAGATGACATGTGTCCCCGGTGCTGGAGAGGCCAAAGCAGGAGGCATCTGCCTTGGCAACAGCAGGGCTCTCCATCCAGATGGACTGCAGTCTTGATCCATGGTTCAAGGGGCACAAGACCTGACAGGTGGTCACCTGGAGCCCTGCCTCACTGGGGCTTCTTGAACCTTGGGCTTCTATCAATAGCCAGGGCCTTGGGATCTGGCAGCTGGGCGGGAGACAGTGAGGTTATTTCTGGGAAACTGGAGCTAGCTGGGTGTGTTGGCCCACGCCTGTCCTCCCTGTGAGATGCTGTCTCAAAATAAAAAGTAAAATGGGCTAGGGCTGGAGCTCAGTGTGAAAGCCCTAGGTTCAGCCCCAGTATGGAAAAAAACAAAGCAGTGAGAACTGTGGCCTGTGGGCCATGGTTTGTGGGCCAAGCTGCTTCAAGGTGACTACCACTGCCACCCTAGGTACCTGCTGTACAACTTCCCCATGACCTGCGCCTTCGTGGGCGTCGCCAGCAACTTCACCTTCCTCAGCGTGGTCCTGCTCTTTAGCTACATGCAGTGGGCGTGGGGGGGCATCTGGCCCCGGCCCCGCTTCTCTGTGCAGGTGTGAGCTGGGCCCTTTGCCCCCGGGAGCAGAGGTGGCCTGTATGGGGTGACTACCTGGGAGGGCCAACGGCCGTCCTCGCCCCTGCCACTCAGCCCAGTCCCCACAGGTGAATGTCCGGAGGGAGGACTGTGCCCAGCAGAAGCCACGGGGGACTGCCCAGCAACCAGGTGGGGAGCTAGGGGCACGGGGGTGGGGGGGCCCTGGGGAGGCCATGGGACCCTGTCCCCCACTCTGTGCACTTTGGAGGTGCAGGGCGCAAAGGCCAGGAAGAGGCCAGCCAGCTGTCAGATGTGGCAGAGGGGACAGAGGAAGGCGAGAACCCAGAGGAACCCTCGGGGACAGGTAGGGAGACAGGGTGGCTGGCAGGGCCCAGGTGCCCTGCTGGCCCCCAGCACCTGTGTCACCCATGCCCCTTGGCTGCAGAGGCACAGCTGTCAGAGGAGGAGAAGCCAGAGCTGCAGCCGGCCGTGGGGGATGAGGAGCTGGAGCCTGAGGCCAGTGACGGTGAGGGGCCTGGCAGACAGGCCCTGTGGGCAGGGGACCCCGTGAACCCAGGACCTCACTGGACATCTGTGCCACCATGCTCAGGGTCCTGGGAAGATGCGGCTCTGCTCACCGAGGCCAACCTGCCTGCCTCTGCCTCCGCCTCCCCCACCATCCTGGCCCCTGAGACCCTGGGCCGCCCAGAGCCTGCTGAGTGCACCTTGCGCCAGCGTCCCATCTGCTCCAGCTCCTGAAGGACCCTGTCCAGCACACCAGCCTCACCCCCTCTTTCTCTCCTGCTTTGCACCAATAAACTATTTTGTGCCAGTTGCTTCCTGGCTCTGTCCCTTCCCTGGCCCTGGGAGGAGGGGCAGTGTGCTCAGGCTGCAGGGGTGGGGCAGGGCCTGCTCAGAGCCTCCTGCTGTCCTTCAGGAGATGCCCGTGACCCCCAGCCTGGGAGGGGACACAGCAGGCACGGAGCACAGGATGCATCACTCAGCCCTGCACCCCTCCCTGCTGTCTGCTGGGAGACAGAAGGCAGGAAGTGACTGCTGGGATGGGGTGGCTTTCGACAGAGCAGCACGTTGTAACCCTGGCTGGCCCGCACTGTCCACAGCTATGCCCTGTGGCATGCAGGCAGGTGCCACTTGAGCCCCTCTCCCTGTCCTGCATGGCTCCAGCCTGGCTTCTGCACAGTTGGCCACAGGCCATGGCCTGCCTGTGCCAGGTCCCAGCCATCCCAGCTAGGGCCCAGGGGGAGCAGAGGTTTCCCCACCCGGCATGACTCAGGCCTGGACAGCCCTTCTGGCAGTCATACATTTATGGGGTGGGGAGGAGGAGGGGCCAGGTGGTGACATCAGAGTGGGGTACAAAAGCTACAGCACAACATCGCCCGACTGGGGCGCCAACCTGACTGTATGCTGGCTCACAGCGGCCATTCCACCTGCACTCTACCGATTTGCCTGCATCACAGCACCTGCTGGTGAGGAGCTGCTGTGGGCTTGGTGGGGGTGCAGGCCTGTCCCTGCCTGCAGCGGGCTGGGAAGCTAAGGCAAGAGGACCCAAGTTCCAGACTAGCCTGGGCCTGGGTGGGGTTGGGGATGTAGCTTGGTGGCACAGCACCTACCTGGCAAGCACATGGTCCTGAATTCGATCTCCAGTACCAAGAAAAGATAAGGGCCAGGGATTTAGTTCCCTGCCCCAGCAGCTCAAGCACTTGCCTGGTAGGTGTGTAGTTATGAGTACCATCCTTGGTACCACACACACACCAAAAAAACACCCAAAATCAAAAACAGACCAGCCTGAGCTATTCAGTGACAGGAAGACCTGGTCTTAGAACTGAAAGGGTCCAGGGTCCCACCCATGTCCAGGAAAGCCAGGGTTTGTGAGGCCTCCATACCCTCTGCGGTGCCTGTTTCCTGGGTGTGCATGACAGCTGGGATGCCTGTCCTCAAGGCACTTAGGGTTACTCCCTCAGCACTGCTGCTCCCCACCTGCTGGGAGCACAGCTGCACAGCTACCTCACACGTGAGAGCCTTTCTTCGCTGCTGCTGCAAGCCAAGTGCTTAACTCAGAGCAGGGGCTGAGCAACCAGCACCCCATCAGCCTGGCCCCCCTCTGCACTCTCACCTGCTATGTTGTTTCTGTCCACTCCCCTCACAGGCTTCATGATGGGCACTCCCTGGCTCCTGTGGCTCCTGGCCGGGACCTTCTCCTTGGCTCCTGGGGCACAGCCACTGACCCCCCAGCACCCTGAGGAGGAGGAGGACTCCATGGCCACACCTCTGCTGCCTGTGCCCTGTGACTACGACCAGTGCCGCCACCTGCAGGTGCCATGTGAGGAGCTACAGCAGGCCGGGCCAGTGCCCTGCCTGTGTCCTGGGCTGTCCAGCCCGGCCCAGCCACCCTCCCCACCCCGCCTGGGCGAGGTGCAAGTGGTGGCTGAGGACAGCCGCGCCGAGGTGCACTGGTGTGCGCCAGCCTCACCTGTGCACCATTACCAGCTGCTGCTCTGGGAGGGCACCGGGGTGCCACACAGAGGACCCCTACTCAATGCCACCGTCCGCAGAGCCACACTGAGGGGGCTGCAGCCGGGGGGTACCTATGTGCTCTGCGTGGTGGCCGCCAATGAGGCTGGGGAGAGCTTGGCTCCCGGACTGGGCAGTGAGGACCCTGACAAGGTGGCCTCCCCTACCTTTGGGCCCTGCGGCCGGTTCTCGGTGCCCCCCAGGCCAAGCACCTTGGTGCACGCAGCTGTGGGGCTGGGCACTGCTCTAGCCCTGCTGAGCTGTGCTGCCTTGGTCTGGCATTTCCACCTGCGCCAGCACTGGGGCTGCCCCAGACACCACCAAGCCAATGCTGGACCCTAAGGGACATCTGCAGGACCCCAGGGGGACATCCGGTGGTCACTGAGGCTCCGTGTGTGTGTGTGTGTGTGTGTGTGTGTGTGTGTGTGTGTGTGGAGAGAATCCCGACCCCAGAAACTGCAACCACCAGCAACCCCTCTGGGCTCCTCAGCTTTGGCCGGCCTTACTGTCACACAGAGGTGGCTCCGGGGAACTTTGTGAAAGGCTTGGGGTCAGGCGCTAGGTCCTCTGCTGTGGTTACCAAGGCTGAGCAGACCTGTGTGAGAATCCGCCTGGTCCCAGGACGGGTGGAGAATGGGGAGCTGAGGTACTGTCTGGCACAGGTAAATCTCCTTGATATTTCAAACAGAGGAAAACAGTTATCTCTTGCGACAGAGGGGTGTAAAAAGAATTAAGGTCCTGCTGTACAGGAACCAACTCCCCACAAAAAATATAACTGTTACTGCCAACATGGCCTAGCAAGAATAAAAATTAGTAACAGTTATACAAACATCACCCTCCTTTGTGTCTGTCAGATGGTCTCACTTTGTAATTCAGGCCAGCCTTGCACTCACTTTGTTTATCTGCCTCAGACTCCCAGAGTGCTGGGGTGACAGGCGTGTGCTGCTTCCCCTGGCTTCGAATGGTTGAGACAAGCTCTATATTCTAGACTGGCCTGGGACTCACTGTGTAGCTCCTGGTCCCCCTGCCTTGCCACAGCTGTGAGAAGCTCTCGAAATTCCCAGGGAATGAGGGACATGAGAGGATGGAGAAAATAAGATAAATACAGAACGTGGGGTCAGGTGGAGCCCTTCTTCCTGAGACTGCTCCTTTACCGCAATGATCTTATGTATACATTTGTCCTATACCGCCTCTGCCTCTCTGCTTAACCAGCTTGATTCTGATGCCTGTGCCGTTCCAGCACCCCAAGCCCTCAGGGCATTCTTCAGGCACTTTGTGCCCTTGGGGTACTCCTGCGCAGGCACTTGTGCTTTTAGCTCTGTGAACATCACTAACTCCCTGGCTTCCAACATTGCCTCAGCATCCTAAGTGCAGGTGTACCGTGGTGGTAGAGTACTTGGTCATAGGTTGATCCCCAGTAAAATGAGGTAATTGCTCTTAACAGAGCTTTTTTGTTTGTTTGTTTTGAGACAGTGTCTCACTACATAGTTCAGGCTGGCCTTGAGTTCACTTTGTAATACAGACTGGTTTTAAACTTGCGAGGATCCTCCTGCCTTAGCCTCCTGAGTGCTGGGATTACAGGCACCACGCCCGGCTTTTTTTTTTTCCTTTTATATGAGGGTCTTGCTATATACTTCAGGCTGGCCCATACCATCCAGGCTGGCCTCAAACTCTCAGTGATCTTTCTGACTCAGCCTCCTGAGTGCTGGGATGACAGTCATGTGGCAACACACCTGGTTTTTGTTTTTGAGAGGGTCTCACTGTGTAGCCCAGGCTAACAGCACATGGAGAATCCTCCTCCTCAGCCTCCTGAGCACAATCGCCACACCCAGCACCAAGGTAGATTCCAGAAATACCAAGGTTTTCTTTTTGCACTCGCTGTTCTGCATGGGCCAACTGCACAGGGGCAGAGCTCAACCTCCTCACTCATCTCATGGCTGTGAAGCTGTCTGTGGTGGGCTGCACCCTTGCGCCTTGCAGGGAGATCTGTTTTGCACCCTTGGGTTGTGAAGGGCAAATTGGCAGAACTGCAAAATGCAGTCATTCTTCCAGAGGGGCCTGGAATATTCTTGTCACTGAGACATGGTGTCACACTGTGATTCACTTGTGGCTGTGACTGAATGCTTGTATGTCTTCAGTTTTCACTTAATCATCAGTAACAACTGCCTCCTCTCTCACTAATATGATGTGCTTTGCTTAGTCTTTTACACAATCATTCCTCAACATGGTGGGGTATCACTTTTTTTTTCCTCCAGTACTGATATTTGAACCCAAGCCTTTCAATGAGCTATACCCTCAGCCTTTTTTTTTTTTTTTTTTTTTT